>JAHBMJ010001205.1:17872-25372 GCA_018398765.1 Chromera velia | reverse complement strand
TTTCCTAAAGCTTAACTCAAATTGTCTCCCTTTTTTCTTTTCCATTCTCTCACTACCAGTCTTTTCATCATGACGTCTTTCAGAAAGGTATCGACATTCTTGTTGGCCTCATTCAAAAGAAAAAAGAATAGAACGATCTTGTCTACCTTCCTTTTACCATCCACTTTCCATCTGCTGCTATTTGTAGCTCTCTTCTCTCTCCTTTTCACTGAACTTGATCCTGGGGGGACCAATGTGTCATCAAAGCTTGCAAGCAGTCTAGCAGTGCCCTCTCTCCATCATACAGAGGGCATTCAGTCGACACATGGATTTCATTTTCGACTACTTGAATGTCAAGCAGGTCAGAGCAAACCATGCATTTCTTTTCTGTTAATGGGGTCCCTCTGCCTCTTTCTATTGAGAACTTCCTCCTGTTTACCTCCAAGTTTCTTTCTCCCACCCAAAATGCAGCCCTTCTTCTGTAGACAGGCTAGGGAGCTATCTTTGTATAACAGACGGGAGTTCTCCCTATCTTATCTCTATCTAATGAAATGCTTCTGTCTGTATTTTCTCCATTTTTGCTGTTGTGAATTAAACCACAGACTTAGGCGATTTCTGTTGGATAGAGATGTATGGATAGGATACATAACCTATCATGACGTCTTGTCTCAGCTCTTCCCTCTCAGCCCTTCCTTTTTTCTGCACTGACCTCTCAACTCTCTCTGCAAATACTTCCTTTTTCCTCTTTATAATTTCTTCCTTTTTTAGCGTTTCTATCGGATTCCACCTTACTATTCTGTCTCTTTTCTCAAAAGAAGGTTATCTGCCTGCAGCTTCGGGTTCTCTTCCTATCTGGAAGGGATGGCTTCTTGTCTTTCTAAAAAGTGTTTCGACACATTTCTTCAAGTCGGGAAAAAATTAAAAGGGGTGAAGTTTCCTTCTTCTCAGTTCTGAATCGACTCCTTCCTGCAATGATTGAATGAGTGCATGGCCGGTTGGTGTGTCTCTTCCTTTTTAGACTACCTTCCTTGTCTATATCAGGGTTCTCTGTGTAACCACAAGATCGATAGGAAGAAAGCCTACCTCAAGAAAAGTCGTAAATATGTTTTCTTTCTCTCTCAGTTGCAGCACCCATCGAATGAATCTTCTTTACAGTCTGTCAAACTGTGCAAACGCTTCCTGCAAGTATGAATATACTTTGTAGCCATATGACTAAACTGCATACACTGTCTGCCTGAACCATTGAAAACAAGTTACGGGTGGGATCTCTCCTCCTACACTGATCTTACTTTTCAACGGAAAAAAGAGTCTTTCTGCCTTAATCATTCTTTCTCTCGTCATTGCATCTGTGGAGCAATCTTTTGTTAAAAGAAAGCCAAGGTACGGATATTTGCTTACCTAAACTAACTCCGCATCACCCAATGTGAATCGCTTTCTTCTCTCCTCCGCTTTCTGTCCAAACTTCATTATTCTTGACTTATCTGATAGAACGAGTTTCAAAGGCCTCGCATACTCCTCTAGCGCCTTCGAACAGAAGCATCTCCATCTCCTTTGCCTCTATCGATAATAGTAGTATCAATTGAAGATACGTGTTGTCAGCAAAAAGCCCGATGGGGAAGTTCTTTTACGCATCTTCGGGGCCTTTCTAGAGCTTGAGACCCCTCCCGGTGAGGCCTGCCCTCCTCCCAATGTCTGCTGGCATGTTATTTGTATATCCCTTAAACAGAGAAGGTCCTGCCGGACCTCCCTGCTTTGACCCCTTTTCTTCCCGAAACAAGAAATCACTCCCTTTCACCCTTGCTCTAATATTTTACAGCGACTCACATACCCACTTAATGATCTCTTCCCATACCTCGTACTTTCTAGCGTGCTTTCTCAACTGTTCAGGTATTCTACTGTGAGATGCTTCATCAAATGCATTTATAAAAGTAGTTAAACACTATTAAACACACAACCTAACACACAATATAATCGGGAAGGCCCTAGGGCGGAACATATCAATCAATTAATCAAAAAAATCAATCAATATATATATCTTTAATATATTTTTTATAGTAAAATTTATATGTCCGCCGTTCGGGAGTTATATCAGAGTTATAACTCGACCTAGGGTTTAACATCTTAGTTAGCATCAATCACTAGATCAATCAATCAATCAAATTAAAATTGAATTAATAATACTTAATACTTCATCATCACTACCTTTACTTAGCATCACTCATGTTAATACTGGACAATTAACACTGGTATGCAACATACGCTTTCATTTTTAGAATTAAAAAAAAGCCCATTCTGCATTTATAACTAGATTTATCTAGAGATTCATAAGAACATCGTAACACTTTTATTTCATAAAGCTGGCAAAGCTATATAACAGTATAATAAAAAACTATTCTGCATTCATAACTAGATTCATAATAACGACGATTATAACGTAACACTTTTATTTTATAAACCTAGTAAAGCTATATAACAGTGTAAGTTTCATCCGAAAGTCCATGGTTTGAAACGCTTTCATCTGAAGTCGATCCAACGATCAAACTGATCCAAACAGCTCCGCAGGTGAAGAACGTTCTCTTCAACAAGCAGAGAAACGTACGCACTGAACATGAACCTTTGACCTTCTGCATGATTTCGATCTGATCACGTCACCGACACGATCATCTCACATGAACCTGAACAGACTTGTCGACATGTTCACGAACCTGAAAGACACGAGGTCAACCTGTTGCTGCTGCTGGGGAAAGTCTCGCATCGAATTGAAGCCGAGGCCACGCAGTTCTTTTCAACACATCGCAAATGACGGTGGAAACAAACCGAGCAGTAGGCGGACACACATATATTTCTTGCTCTCAGATCCTTCACCTTACTGACTGAGAGCCGTGCAAAGTGGAAGTTAACCCCCAAATTTCAGGCAGACAGACGCACAGGAAACGATCTTCTCGTTCATTCAAACACACACGTGCTGATGATGGCTTGGCAAAATGTCTTTTCACCAATTCTTCATCGTTCTTTCCACACGATTGGATTCAACAACTGACACACGGAGTAGCGATCGCAGTCGAAAAAGGAGCACACTCTCTTCCATGCACTTTTTGGTCGGGAGGACGGACACACTGCGGCTCCAAAAGAGCCAAACCATACCAACCGTCAGGACGGACACACCACCACCTGACCTCACCACCCCAGCTCCCGAAGTTGCTCAGACGGGAAAAATCAGACGGACACGACGGTATCGAGGTTTCAACAGCACTCATTCACAGCGTTTAGTGAGAGAAGTGCATGTTGGGGGTGGCGGGGATGTTCACGGTCTTGGTGCACATGGCGCCGGTGTCATCGAATCCCTTGGGGCAGGAAGAGACGGAGGTGTAGGTGGTCTTGGTACAGCCAGAGGCGGCGGAAGCGGCGCCGAAGCTGGAGCCGTAGCCGGAGGAGCCGGCGGAGGAGCCAGCGGGGCAAGAGTAGATGGGGGCGGCGTGCTCAGTGGAGATGCAGGCAGAGCCGTTGTCGGTGGTGCCGGCGGGGCAGGAGTAGGAGGTAGTGTACTCGGTTCTGTAGGAAGTCTCAGCGGGGACGGACTCGGTGCGGGACTCCATCTCGAAGCCCATCTCGGTGACCTTCATGGTGGACTTGGAAGCGGAAGTGGAGATCTTCTCGGAAGAGGCGGTCTCAGAGATGGTCTGAGTGGTGAAGGTGGGGATGGAAGGAACAGACTCAGTCATGGGGACGGAGCGGGAGACGATCTTGGTGTCGCAGGCGAAGCCGGAAGAGGCACCGTGAGCGCCACCGAAGGAGGCGGAGCCAGAGCCGCAAGACTGGGTCTCGTAAGAGGTGGAGTAGGACACGAGGTTGTTGGCAGAAACGGACTCGGTGTTGTAGTCAGTGGATACGGAGTGAGAAGTCTCAGTGAGAGAAGTGGTGTCGAAGGTCTGGAAGGTCTCCTCGACGGTCTGAGTCTCAGACACCTCCTCAGTGAAGTAGGTGTTCACGGCAGGGACGGACTGCTCGTAGGTCTCGGTCTTGACTCTGTACTTGGTCTCAGTCAGGCAGCAGGCGGACATGCCGTTGGGGCCGGCGTTGCCGCAGGTGGCCATGTTAGTGGAGCAAGACTCGTAGGAGACTCTGTCGTTGGAGACAGTCACGGTCTCGGAGGTGGAGGCAACGGAGTAAGAGGCGATGGCGGGCACAGTCTCAGTGTAGGAAGAAGTCTCGAGAGAGGCCTTGGTCTCAGAGAGCTGCACGTCATCGTAGACGGTCACAACCTGCTCGGTGGTGGCGGTCTCGGTGATGGTGCGGGTCTCGTATCTGTAGAGCTTGGGGACGGTCTCAGTGACGGTAGAGGTCTCGTAGTCGATGGAGGTGGTGGTGAAGGTCTGCATGGGGACCTCCTGCCAACTGCAGTTAGACAGAAGGTGGGGGAAGCAAGGAAAGTGAGAATCGATCTGGGAGGGAGCGCAAAACATTCGGAGTTCCGACAAAAACTCAAAGTCACGTCAGAATTACAGCCGGAGAATGCACGTAGAGCAGAAACTAGAGGCAGAGCCAAGCGAGACAAGTGCTGGCAAAAGGGGAAAAAGACCCAACACATCCAGACAGAAGAGCAGAACCAACGAAAAAATACCAACACAGAAAGAGAGCATCCAGATAGAAGTAGCAGAACAAACAAAGGGGCTGATCGAAACTGCTTGCGGACTCACGTGGTGGTGGAGCAGGACATGGAGGCGCCCTCACCGACGGGGGTGGTGCCCTGGGGGCAGGCGTAAGAGGAAGCACCCTTGGAGGAGCTGGGGATGAGGGTGGCGGGGACAGAGACGGAGACCTGCTCCTTGCACTGCATGGACATGCCCTTGGAGGAAGAGGTGCCCATCTGGCCGGGGTTGTACTCCTTAGAGCCGGCAGGGCACTCGGAGTGAGACTCGGACTTGGTGATGGGGGAGCGGATGGTGACGGTCACAGCGCACTCACCAGAGGGGGTCTCGGTGGTGCCGGAGGGGCAGTAGTACACGGGGAAGGACTCAACCTTGTTGACGGTGACGGTCACGGGCTTCTTCTCGAAGCGAGCCTTCTTCACAGTGCGGGGGGTGGAAGAGGTGGTGGGGGAGGCGGAGGGGAGGGTCACAGTGCAGACAAGGCCAGCGCCAGATCCGCCGGTCTGGTGGGAGCCAGCAGGGCAGGACCAGGAGGGAACGAGGTGCTGCTTGGAGAGGGTGAGAGTCTGGGGGACGGACTCGACCTTGGGGATCTGGGAGGACACGGGGACCTCGTAGGACTCAAGGGAGGAAGCCTTGAGGGTCACGGAGCAGGTGCCGTCAGCCTTGGCGTTGGAGCCCTGGGGGCAGGTGGAGCCGGTCTTGAGGGTGGAGGCGGGGAGGTTGAAGGTGGCAGGGCGGGAAGAGAGCTTGGGGACGCGGACGGACTTGGGGGCGCTGCCCTGGTCAACGGACTGGAAGGAAAGGCGAGCAACGCAGGAGCCGGAAGCGTCCTGGGTGCCGGAGGGGCAGGCGGAGGAGGACACGGGGGTGTTGACGGGGAAGCGGAGAGTGGTGGGGATCTCCTCAGTGGAGTACTCGGTGGAGGATCCAGTCACAATGCAAGCACCGCCCTGCATGGTGGAGCCAGAGGGGCAGGTGGGGGCACCGGCAACGGAGACCTGCTTGGAGACGGGGACGCTGAAGGGCTCCCTCTCGACGTGGGTGGAGGTCACGGGGACATCGCGAGACTTGACGGAGGGCACGCGGACCATCTTGGTGGAGGTGCACATGCCAGCGGCGTTGGGGCCAGAGGTGCCGGCGGGGCAGGTGGTGAAGGGGATCTGGTGGGGAATGCGCTCAGCGATCTTGGGCTGGGAGCGGGAGGACACGCAGGAGGACCCGGAGGCGGAGAAGCCCTGCAGTCAGAAAGGAAGGGGGGGAAGGGAAATTATGCAAAGGGGCAGAGACAGGGAGAGAAGGCAGGGACAACACACGGCAACACGTTGGACACACGTGCGCACACGGTGGAGGAGACACAACAGATCTCGACTTACAGCGGGGCAGGAAGAGACGGGGGCGATGGTGATGGTCTGGGGGACCTGCTCGACCTTCTTGGGAGCGGACTCAGAGGTGGAGCACATGTGTCCGTTCAGCTGGTAGCCGGCGGGGCAAGAGTACTGGATCCCCATGGGGTTGGCAGCCGCAAGGGCGAAGGCAGCGGGCACAGCGAGGAACTTCATTGTGGAGTATTAAATAAGAAGGCGGAAGGAAAGAAGTTCTAAGGGGGGATTGGGTGCGAACCGTGTCACGGGAAACAAGTAGAAAGTCGTTTGGCAGAGAGGGCAGCGAAGAGAGGAGCGATGCACCGACAAGATTTTGTGAAATCATTTTTTTTTCTGAGGCGGCAGTCGAGAGCTTTGCCATGCAGAGGAGACGCCCGTCTCCCAACGCAGGAGACGTGAAAGTCTGACCTTTCATGTTTGGGGGGCTCTTACAGAGAACTCCATTTCGAGTGCGAAATCTTCTTTTCTTTTTTTTGCGTTCGCACGCGCAATTTGGCTGACAACAAAAATCATCGCCTCGGAGGGCAGCTACAGCACTGCTTAGCTCGGCCCACGCGTGACACACCTCATTTTCTTCGCGGATGCAATCTGACAGAACAACTGTTGTTCGTCTGTTGCGTCTTCCGGGCGATCTTCGTTCTCAGTGGGGAATCTGCACCACTCTACATTCGAGAGTTGCAGCCGTATTAAATATACCGTCGCGGCTATGAGCATCTGTACTGTTAACTGGAGTGCACTCCGTCACAGCCTCGACAAAATGTCATGACGACCACATGACGCGCGCAAGCGGTGGAAGCAGGATTTTCTGCTTCAGCAAAAAAGCTGCCGATCTTCAGACCGACTCCATCGATGGTCCTCTTATGACAACTCCAGTGAGCAAGTGGTGCGATTCTGCGTTGCTGCGCTGCTTTTGTGGTCGCATACCAGGCTTCAGTTCTTCAGTCTGGCTGTTCATCTGATACAAACAAGATCGACTGTTGTTCGCTTTCTGTAGCTAAATCCGAACGGAGTGCGCTCAGCACGCTGCAGACAACTCGTCAGATTTCTAGGGTGACGAAATAGTGGCGCAGCTCCATAAAAGCAAACAATGGTAAGAGCAAAAAAACAAGCAATGCATGAACTCTTCTTTTCATGTCGTCCTGACATAACCCCTACCTCCATGGAACGGAACGAATGCGTTTATTTGGTTTGAGAGCCTCGGCCGGATCTTCCGTCTACATGAGGAAGTTCACTCCAGATTGGGCTTTCCCAAGTTCCTTTCCACTTTCCCCCCCTTTCAATCCTGTGTTACTTTGATTGCTTGAGTGCAGCACTCCACCAGCAGCATCATTCGTTGTGGATCGTTTTGCTTCGTGAGCTTCACCCTCTCCATCTTCTCATTCGAAGCCTACATTTACTTCGGTCAGTCACTGTGCTGAAACGGCCTCTTCCCCTTCCCATAGCCCCGCCCTCTCTCTTCCGCTTTCTCTTTCTCGCAGTCTCTCTTC
>JAHBMJ010001205.1:2617-16229 GCA_018398765.1 Chromera velia | reverse complement strand
CCCCCCCCCCCCCCCCACACACACACACACAGAGAGAGAGAGAGAGAAAGAAAGAAAGATTTCTGGGCCTGCATGGTGTGGAGCTGCTCGACTATTCTTACGGACAGATTTGGTCGGGTCGATCCTTCGTTGCACCCTTATCTTATACGACTGCATTGCTTGGAAAAAAGGGCTCCTTCTGGCCATCCAACAAACGAAGTGTGTCTGTTCATGAAGAAAAGGAGGGAAAGAAACCATATAGTCTGTCTCTCTGTCTGTCTGTCTGTCTGTCTGACTCTCTCTCTCTCTCTCTCTCTCTCTCTCTGTGTTTTTCTATTTCTCCTTCTGTCTCTCTCTGTGTTTGTGTGTGTATATAGATATATATATACATGTATGTATGTATGTATGTCTTTTGTGTGTGCGTGTGCGTGTGTGTGTGCGTGTGCGTGTGCGTGTGCGTGCGTGTGCGTGTGTGTGTGCAACTCCATGCAGCTCTCCTGTCTCTCTTCTTTGCCCTCTCTGCGCTGTCCTACTTTGTCGACTCGCTGACCCGTCCAAAAGTGTCGCTGGTCAGTGTCTTTACATGAGTACGGGGAAAGGATAGGAGAGGCGAGGTCCATCTTAGGAAGTCTTTATACAGACAGGTGTTCAAAACGTGCTTTGCTGCGAAGGGGTGAAGGAAGAGGACGAGAAGGAGTCTTCGTAAGTCCTCTTTCCTGTTGCTTGCTGAAGGTTCGAACTGGCCCATGCACTGATTTTTGTGCTTCCGGTAGGCATTCTTTCGGCTCTCTTTGCTCCCGCCTCCATTTTGTTTCTCGCTTTAACAACGTCACTATGTGCTGACAAACTCGTTCATCCATTCAGCGATTCCGGTCATCTCTTGTGCGGCTCTTTGTTCTCCATTCTTGTTTTGTTTTTTTGGTGCTGCAGAAAATCGGGATTGTCAATTGGATCCTATTCCTAATCGGTGGGTGCATGGGGCAGAGAGAAAGAGCGGGGAGACAGGAAAAGGGAGAGAAAGGAAAGTGAAGTCAGGAAAGAAGGTTAGCAGAAAGAAAAGCAACGCAAAGCCCCAGCTACATCTCCATTATCATGTATGCGTGTCTATGTATATGTCTGTGCCAGTGCCTGAGAGACAGGTAACGTGCGGGAGAGTCAGGGAAACTCAGAGAGAGAAAGGCAGCGTCTGAGTTAAACCTCGAAGCTTCGCCCACCTTTTGATCCAGACTCTACTTTCCTTTCATCATGCCATGTACCTCGACCCCCTCGAACTATTTCAAATTAGTCTGCGGCCTGTCAAAAATTATCTTTTGGACATTTCTGCTATCTGAATTGTGCACCTAGGTATACAAACAAGGGAGACCTGGCAATCTCTGTCCCATACCTGATAGTCATGATAGACAGCGAAACAGAATAAATATTCCGCCTTGGCTTGTGCAGGCTGGGGAATCTCCGCAGTCTTTGCCCTTGCCCTCCAAGTGGTCAGGCACTCATGCATGCGCAGACAGGCATGAAGACAGGGAGGGAGGGAGACTGGGAGGGAGGGGAGGGGGTGAGAATCTGAAGAAGGGATGGATGGATGATTGGAGGGAGAAACTAAGGTTGCCGGTTGAAGTGTGTGAAAGGAAAAGACTGTGAATGTGTGTCTACGGGTGTGTGTGTGTGTGTGTGTGTGTGTGTGGAAGTGAAGAGAGAGTGCAGCACATTCTCCCCATCTGATCTACTCGGGTTCATTGGATCTGGATGTACTGACTGACCAAAATGGATTCTTTCACATCCTTCCATGCAGTTGTTCTGGGCGCATATCTGGCTGGTCACAACAAACACGACAACGCTGGAGAGTTCGTATGACGGAAGGAATCCCTATAGGAGGGGAAGACGGCAGAACGCAGAACAGGTGGGGGTGGGTGGGAGTCTCACGCTTTGTTTGCCCGTCCCATTACTTCACAGTGAGCTCTGAAGGCCGCCCAAGAAGAAGGGAGGTACCCCATCCTGTCGAGATGCCGGATTAGACCAAAGACAACAGAAAGACAGAAGAAAAGAACGAGAGCGCCATCCATTTTCTCATCCTCTCTTTGTTTGTCTCAAGAGCTGTCCCTCCGAAATTCCTGTCTGTCCTGCATCGCGTTCCCTCTACGAGTGCAAATGCGCATCCAACGGGGGTCTTGAAACAATACAAAATAGAGAAAAAATTATCTTTCTTCCTTCCCGGTTCTGTTGCATGAGGTGTGTGTTTGCAGATCTTTGGACGACTCGGGTGGGACTGGCTTCTTCCCATTCGTCCCAGAAGACCCGTGTGTGACGGTCAGTCAGTCAGTCAGTCTTGAGAGAAACAAAGAAGACGTCAAAAGGTTTTTGTTCATTCATTCGGTTCTCCTATTCCTTTGTTGGAATGATTCAGAAAGAACATTTCAGACTTCGTGGGGTCTGTCCAGCATTACGTCTCTTCCTATGATCATGATGAATGCCTTGTCTGTCTGTCTGTCTGTCTGTCTGTCTGTCTGTTTGCAGGACTCTCATATCCTTCGTTCAACTTTTCAGAACACGAGGATAGTGATGCAGGAGACAGCCCTCAGCAGAACTCACGAGGGGGGGGAACTGTGGTTGCCCCTCTTCCCTCTTCACTTCATCAGGGAGGGGCCGAAAAAGACAGAGACAGAGACCAGGCTGGGGATGACGAAGAGAGAGAGAGACTGCACAAGGCAGGAGGAGATCAGCAAGGGTCATCAGGAGGAGGCACCACTCTTGAGGCGAGGGGAAGGAAACTACTGCCCATGCCGAATCAACCTGACTCGCCTGGGGGGGCAGAGCAGACAACTGAGGTGAGAGCGAGGGGGCGCATCGAAATTTTCTCTCGGGGCCGCTTGATCTCGAATCTACCCGAGTGATCATTTCTCTTGCTTTGTCCTTCACGTCTTTCCGTGCTCGTGGTCTCTCTTATTATTACTTTTCTTTTTTTTTTTCGCTGTTTTGGGTCCTTTCTTCCCTCCTTTCTCTCTCGTCCTTTCTTTTCTTCCTTCCTCACTTCTTTTTTTTTTTTGACTTACTCACAGATCATTTTGCTGAGGTCTTGAAGTCACATAGGAGACTCTTCATGTTCCTTGCTTCGTCACTCACATCTGAAGTTTGCACTCGAGAAGTACTGTTTTGGTACAAGATCAGCGCGGAGATAATGGACAGCTCCGGTGATAGTGTGTATCATCGGTCTTTCACTTGTGTGCTTGTTTGCAGGAGGCGGGATCCAGCGCACCCGGGGCGTTTCCTTCCCCTCGAAGACGGCCCGATAGTCGGGGCCGAGGTGACTCATCCGGTGCCTCTCCCGCTTCCCAAGGAGACGACGAAGACGCCCTCATCAGACTGCGGGACCTGTGGTCTCACTATGGGAGCCGCTCTGGGAGAGGGGCAGCGTTTTTTGAAGACCCTGCTGTCTTAGGACATGCAACTGTCTGATCAACCATTAACAATTGGAACCAAAATAATTGCTTTCAATTTTTTTATAGATGTACATTTGATAATAAACATAGATTTTATTTAAATGGACTTTTGAATTAAGTTTTTTTTTGTTATTGTAATATTGTTTGTTTTAATTGAGTAAACAACTTACAAAATTATTTGCTTTTTTTTTAGAATTAAAGGTTCATAAAAAGATATTAGAAAACTTTTTTTATAATATAAGATTTATGTTTCAACTTGCACGGTTTTGTGGTTTTCGTTCTAGTTTTCGCTCAAATCTAGGCCAGCCGTTGCCAAAAAAAGAGACCGTCAGACTAAAACCGCAGAGGCCGGGAAGGAATGAAACCTGACCGTCGAGAATGAATCAGATAAATCCGAGAAAGTCATTGACTCAACTAGACTCAACAACTGTTATATTTTTTATCATAATGTTAAAAATTCATAGAGATAAGCAGCTATATTCCTAGGCGATGCACAGTGGTAAAAAAAAAAAAATCTGAAAATGTCTATTCTTTTTTATTATTATTTAAAATTTTATTGTATACGTAAAAAAAAATAAAGGTTAAATGACTAGCTTCAACTAGAGTTTGAATCATATTTAAGATCCCAGTTTCACTTTTAGCTTGGTAGACACTTAAAAGGATTGACCAAAACTAGCTTTGACTAGAGCTTCGAAATGTATATCGTCCTAGATATCGTCAAAGAGCCAGTCAGAGAACTTCTCCTCTGTCTGCTCTTCTGTCTGCATCTATGCATCCATCCTTCTTATCACTCTTTGCATAGGATAAAAGAGAGCCCCTTTTTCCCTTCGCCTACCCGCTCGCCTTCGTCCCTGTAATCCCCTTTTGCGATGGTCGCTGCGTGCAGTACCATACATACAGACTTCATTCATTTTTTAACAGACACAGCAAAGAGAAGAGAGAAAAGTCTGGTGACAGTGCAGTTGAACAAGGAAAAAAAGATTAGTTGGTCCGTGTTTACTGTTCAACAAAGTTGATGATGGAATGGTGAAGACACTTAGTCTAGTAGAGACACTAGTAGAGACATACGTACAATAACAACTAGGACTAGAACTAGGGTTAAAACTAGGGTTGAAAGATGTTTAAAACTTTGAGTTGAGTAATAAGTTCGCGAGGAAGTTAGTTTAAAAGTACTTTTAAAAGGTGCTCCTCTAGGTGCTCCTAGAGGTGCTCTAGGAAATCCTTCGTAGAAAAAAAGAAAAAAAAAATCTGGAAAGGTCTATTTTTTTTTTTTTTTACCACTGTGCGTCGCCTAGCTATATTCAATGGAGATGGACGAGAACGAATTGATGAATGAGGTTTTTGTTATGCATGCCGCGTCCCCGTGTATGAGGGGCGGATCTAGCCTAGTCTGTCAAAAGGTTCCGGTTCGTCCCATCTGTTCTGAATCTAGGAACACTGCTCATTGATCATTTTTACTGCGGCTTATTTCTCAAGCGGCGGTAGAGTAGAACTTGGAGAACAATGAAAAGAGGGGAGAGGCAGGGCAAAAACTTTAAAAGTTTGTCCCTTTGGCAAAGGCTACCCTTTGACGGCAGAGAACAACTTCAAAGAGACCCCTCCCATTAATTTGCCCCTCATTTTCTCAACCTTCTTTTCTTCCTTTCCTTTCATGCGCTTGCCCCCCCTTTTTTTTCCCTTCTTGTTTATATACAAAGAATCAATTACAAAAGGATCGCTTAGTTTGCGCCCTCCGAGTCGAAAGACCCGGAGAACGCTGCGACCTCCCTACCGAGAAGGCACTCAGGCTGGAAGGGCCCTCTGGTTCCCTTCCTGCTGTGAATTGAACAGAGAAGATTTGCGGTAACGAAACGCTGTAGCGTGCAGGAAAAAACTTTATAATACCAGTCCATAAGCCTTGTCTGCACTGCTTCGTCTCCCTCTCCTCCTCTCACTCTTCCGGCCCCCAACTTTGCTATCTCTTTCAAAAAACGAATTGTCCCCTCTCCTGGTCTCCCATATGTCTCAAACACAAGAGAAATAAACCGAAATCCGATTTCATGACAGATCTCACCGTACCTGTCGTTTTTGACCTTCTCTATCGCCTTTGCTGCCAACCCTACTATTTTTGCGAATCTTTGCAGGCGGTTGGCATCAATTGAGAATGGATGGGTCACTGCGACGTCTCCTAGTACGGTGTCTCCTGATGGGAGACCTGCAAGGAAATCGGGACGTTTCTGTCTCTCATTGACGAGACGGATGGGAGTAGACAAGCCTAGCTGTCCAAAGGTTGGCTCCCTTGTTATATAGCAATGACGGAGCCCCTGCAAAAGAGAGCAGAATGCATCTTTCATCTGTTTATGTCTCCACCACACCCCCCCCCCCGTGCCACAAGTCTGTACATGCTAGCCTTCATGGTCTAGCGTAGCCCCACAAGCACAGATCGGGTTCCGTTTGATTTCTGGGATGGGAAGACCCAGACGGAGACGAACGGTGGTGGTGAAAAGCGTGGGGGAAATTTTTGTTCATCCAGAGGACGGCATTGCAGTGAGCCAAGCTGAAGCCCCTGTGCCTGAACAAGACTTCAAACGTGCCTTCCCTGGAGGGGACAGCGTATTCAGAAGTTGTTCTCTACGAACAAGGTGGAGGGCTTCAATCATCAAGTGCTGCATCTCCCCCCTCTCATGAATTAGGAAATCATCAATTCTCTCCCTCCACTCACTTTGCAACACCCGGGGAATGTGGTTCTGTCCGAGTTCCCTCTGCACCCCCCCTCTGCAGTCTGTATATGCCTGTGCCACTCTTTTTACCCAATGCAGGCCGGCAAAATCCGATTGTGTTGGCGTTGCAAAACCTTGATCGGTAAGCCTGCCTCTGACTGCGGCAAAGGTTTGCGCACCGCAGCCTACTAGCGCTGCCGGCACGATATGATGGAAGAAAGGGATTCCTAACCCCCCCTGGCACAACGGGAGATAGATGTGCTCCTTCTTTTGGATCCATTCTTCTGGGGTCAGACGCATACTACGGGCAAAAGAGTTCCCCAACTCCTTATCCGCCCGCTCCCAGACGTCAGTGTGTAGTCTGTCTGCCATCACTCGGGCCAAGTAGACGAGTTTAGGGAAGATGCAGTACCTGAAGAGCAGACTGCAGCCCTGGGGGTCCCCATACCCTTCCACCAGCTTTTCAAGCTTAGTGGCCTCCCCCAACTTCTTTTCAAACAGTGTGTTAACAAACGTGTCCCCCCCTCCTGCTGCCCCCATCAGTTTGTAACCCTCTGTTGACACCTCAAGTCCCGGGAGGCGTTGTTGCAGAATCTCCCTCTCCGTTTTCCCCCTCCAACTGGGAGAGAAGGCTGCGTTCTTATCTTTGCCCAGATTGAGCGTCAGGCCATATTTCCCCAAAATTTCGATACAATCTGACCAGGCAGAGGTCAAACAATCAGCAGAGCTGGAAGGAAAAATGAGGGAGAGGTCATCCATATATGCACCTATAAAGCATCCCGCCCTCCCGTGCTTCTCGTGCAGCCTCTTTTGCAACTTTTCTAGTGCCAGTTTTAAGCCAAGGCAAAAAAGAAGCGGTCCTGCCACATCTCCTTGCTGTATCCCTTCTTGACTCAAGAACATGCGCAATGTGCCTTTCTGATCGCGAAAGAAGATGGGGATAGAGGTGCCATACCAGAGGGAAAAGAAACGATAGAGCTCAGGGAAATGCTTCCGCAATTGATCCATCGCTTTCTGTCTATCACACGTGTTGAATGCATTGTTTGCGTCTATTTGAAGGAGGATGGAGTTAGGACAGAGCTGCAAGCAGATTTGGACGGCACAGAAAATTTTATCTGCCCCTGCGCTAGTTCTGACCGCATACTGAAGAGCGCTGAGGTGCTCCTCGAACTTCTCCCTATACTCAATTAAGATGGCCTTGATCACCCATCTTCGGAGCACGTCCCCGATGGTGATTGGTCTCACTTTATCTCCTTTCGTATCCTTGTTAAGGGCAAAAAACCTCCCGCTTGCTAGCAAGCGGAGGAGGGATGGAGGGGCATTGCCCGCTGTAAGGCACTGCGCCACCGTGAGAAGGGCACACGATCCCGCCCCCCCCCCTGACCCGTCACCAGGGAGAAAGAAGCGGATGTGTTCGTAGCGCCACCCTGAGATGCCCTGTGCAGAGCCACGGGCGGCTGAGCGAGCTGCTTGGAAGAGGGAGTCTAGTATGAGCTCTAGCCGGGGGGGGTCTGCGGGAAGGGGCTTGGTCTCATATTGGGTCCTGCGAGGGGGGTGAAGTTCTTTCAGCTTACGTTATGTTTTAATGGTTAGCGTTGCGATGCCCAGGGAGCCTAGGCAGGAGACAGCTTTTGAGAGTGCCCCATCTTTGATGAGGGACTCGACATGGCGGCGTATGCTGTCTTTTGTGGCTTGCTTTGACGGCTTCCTTCCCTTCCTCTTCTCTAGTTGCTTCTCTCTCATTCGAACAATATCTGATCTCAGTGATAAGACCAGAACTTCAAAATCCCCCCTCCAGAAGGCTGAGATTCGGCGTCTCCTTGCTACAAGGGATGCGTTCCCCCCTCTCCTGTCGACCCTGAGGAAGAAGGATGGGAAATAGAAGAGCACTTTCCACCCCCGCTCCGCAACTGCAAGGTCATCACTCTAGATTCTCTGGGTGCACTCTTCTAGGATGGCGAGCAGTGCAAGGCGGAGGGTTGCACTAATGTGTTTGTCGGTTGGGATGTCAAGGTCGTCAGAGGCTTCTGCTTCTAGGTCTACGGAGTCCCAAAACTTCCATTTTTCCGAGAACGAATTCATAAAGTTTGTCAGGTACCTCCTTTTGGACCTTTCGCCACGCAACGTTCCAGCAGTCGAATCGTTGCTCTGCCTCTCGAATTCACTCATGACACGGCTTAAGAATCGGCTATTATAGAATCGATTAACAGGATGATGAGTCGCCCTGCCAGCCTCAATCTCAAACTCTGTATGAAGCTCGAACTCAATGCTCGTACAGATCGATCAATTACATACAGAAATATATGCAGAAATAATTGACGCAAATATACGCATACG
This sequence comes from Chromera velia, assembly GCA_018398765.1. Taxonomy (NCBI): domain Eukaryota; family Chromeraceae; genus Chromera; species Chromera velia. The sequence goes on along the minus strand of JAHBMJ010001205.1, from coordinate 7,780 downwards.
CATGCATCGCGCGAAGGTCTTTTATGTCGTGTGTGCCGCAACCGGCCCGCCTGACGTCCAGGTCCAATCCCGGCCCCGGATTCTGACATTCCTCTAATTTAATTTCACATTCACCCCTTCGAAGGACCTTGAAACAAAGACCTTCGATAAGGCTTTCGATTGATTAAATCTCTTGCATGAACTCAACTCAAAACGATCGATACTCACGCAAATTCAATGCATGAAATCATTCACAGATCATGAAGGAACTTCGTTTGTCTGTCTGCCCTCTGACTCCCAGTCTCAATCCACTTTACTTGACACACTAAATCACGAAGCATCTGCATGGTCAGCTCAAGTTCACCCTGTAACTGTGGATCTGCAGTGCACTGCCCAGAAGCGAGCTGTCTGAGCAGAGGCTGACTATCACTCACAACCACAACTTTCGGACTTGCCCCCCACAGACGCGACATCAGGAGAGCATGCAGAAATGCCTGTTTGACCGCATCCCGTATGGCAAGAAGCTCAGCGCCCATCGTGCTTGCAAGCTTCCGATCATATCTCTTACTTCTTCACACGACCGTATTCTCTTCTCTAAGAATAGAAAGATCCTTCAAATCTCCCTCCCCGACAATCTGGAATTCATACTCTAGTCTGCCTTGTTTCTGTCTTCTTTCGTAACATGCATCCACCCACACGACCAAACAGGGCTTTCCTTTCACAAGAACAAGGCGCAAAGGACAAGCATGGGAGAAAGCATGCCAGAGTGCTCGTCTAACTACATAGAGAGTTCGTTTGGTGGGCTTACCGTTCATTCTCGATATGTGACTGAACAAGAATGAGAGGTGAGGTTGTGTCTTTGAGGCCCAACCCAATGCCCCCACTTCCTTCTGCTGCTCTCTGCGCAACCCTTCTTCCATGATCTCCTCTTCCGGATCATCCAAGAGAAGATCACGAGCTGTGAGTGGCTTCTACTCATCAGGAGAGAGGTGACTCACCATGTCTGCAATGTAGTCTGATTGCTCCAGACTCATCTCCCCTTCCTTCACACGAATAGACAAACCAACATACGCATAGAGATCTCCATCATCCATGTACTCTGGCTCATTCATCTGCATGAGACCTCTGAGGAGATCCATTTCCTTCTCTGCATCTGTAGACAGAACATAGAGATTGTCCACGTGCATGATCATGACTGCCAAGGGTTTTCCTGCCTTGTCTGTCTTGAGAAAGATCGACTCAGCTACTTCCTTCCACCCGACTGTCTGTGCTTTCTTCTTAAAGAAAGAGGTGTACTTCTTTGGCGCATCTTTCAAACCATACACGGCTCTCTCAATATGCACAAAGCAACCAGCTTTGAGACCTGGGTATGCATCGACAGGCAAATCGGAAGGAAGCTTCACCCAGACTGCCTCACTCTTGTCTAGAGGTGCCTGCAGGAACGCAGTCGCAACATCGACCTTCATGCCACGCCAACCCATCGAGACAGCAAAAAAGAGAGCAACACGAACGAGAAAAGAATCAGCAGTGCCGGAAAAGGTCTCAAAAATAGATTTATTTTGAGGGTCTTGAAACTTCCGAGCAACCAAACGAGACTTTACAATCCTTTTCCCTCCTTTCATCTTCTATGTTCTCACCCAACGAAGGGTGATGCCTTTCATTTTTATCTCCTCCTGCGAGTCTGTCTGTGAGTCAAGATTGAAAACATTGCAAACAGAAAAACGAGACAGCTCCTGGCTATCTGATTGTTTATGACTCCCTGCTGCGATCTCTTCTAGCGTTGCAAGAATATGTCCCTTTGCTACATTCTCTTTCTTACTTACACGAGCGTGAGCGCGAAGAGACTTTACCCACTGCTGCGCAAAGGCAGAGCGCTTGGCGACCACAAAGCACCAACGAAACCGGAGACGAGCGAGAGCTTCTTCTCTCTTCTATTCTTTACTCAACTTAGCATACTGAGCAAACTCCTCACCCCCGATCTCTTCGTCAAGCTGTTCCTGCATATCTGACTCATCAAAGAAATCTCTGTCTACTGCACTTTCCAGAGAGCCTGCAAGAGACTCTCCATCAGAAGACTCACGAGACTCTTCCTCAAGCAAAGCAAATCCAAAGAGAGAGTCATTCCTATCAATGTTACCGGGAAAAAAATCTCCCGCCCCTCTTCCCTCTCCAGACTCAGACGGTGGCGGCTCCGAAGGCACCAGTCTGTCTAGCACCTCCGGTGGTAGTCTACCGTCTAATAGCAGATGGAAACGCTGCTCAATCTCAGGCAGCTTGACCTCCTCAATCGCCCCCTGGATGGAGGTACTCCCCTCTGTATCAAAATCGAGTTTGACATCCCAGAGAGAATTCCTCACATTCTGCCCCCCCCTCACAATCTGCAAAGGAACAAGGGCACCACTCGAGAGCCGTTTGATGACTGCGTTCAGAGGGCTATGCCTGGTTGGTAAGGGATCACGATGGCGTTCCTCACTTCCCTTGCCGTCTTTCTCCCTCTGATCATCTGTGCTATCAACGATACTCTTTCCATCTGTAGGGGAATCATCCTCGAACTCAAGGTCCTCTCCGTCAGAGAAATCGAAATCGTCCTCAACTCCTTCTCTACTGTCTCTTTCCTTTCTCGATCTGCGTGACCCCAACCATGGAAGGTCACCCCCCATTCCATTCCATCTTTCAAGCTTGAGAGACTGAGGGTGCAGTCGCATTGTTCTCCACCTCCCAACACGTCCGTTTCTGTCCATTGGAGTGAGGACTACCATACATGAGGGATTTATCACCCCCCCGAACAGTCCTATACGACTGTTTGGTGCAAGACCCGAAACAATGGGTCCTTTCTCCAAAAAACGAACAACATCCCCCACTGCAAGGGGAGGGACCCCTTCGGAGACGCCGTAAACAACGGCATTGGGAGAGAAATGAGTGATGGAGTGGACGGTCTCATTGATGACATTTTCTACCCCTGGGATGAAAACAGGCCAGCAAGAGGGGGGAACCCCAAGCTGCAGAATAATTTTTTTCAACAGCTTCTTCACGGTTTGGTTCACCCTTTCTGCCTCTGCGTGAGCCTCTGGGGTGTAAGAGGGACCAAGAGTCAATGCAAAACCGATGCGCTCCACCGTCTCCTGATACTCTTCCCCCACAAACTCACCCCCGTTGTCTGTAAAGACTTCTTTCACCCCCCGTCCCTTCTTCTCCCACCTGCGGTGGTAGGAGAGAAGATGCCTGGACGACTCATACTTCCTTTTGAACGAACGAAGAGAAACTCGGCGGCTGGACTTGTCGATAATCACCGACATACCTGCCTCCCCCCCCATGCCTCTCTGCTTGGGAAAGGTGTGATCGTACACAACTTCGTGGTTGAAATGTATGGACAGATCTCCCAGTGAGGGCGCCCTCTCTGCAGAACCCTCACTGATCTCTTCTTCAACTTGGGAATCGGACTTGCTTGGCTCACTCGACTTCCGCTTTTGCTTCTGCCTTTCACGTCGGTTTGCTCTCACCCACCTTCTGCCGATGCGGCGGTTGCGCATGTTGAATGCCTTACACGCAAAACAGTCTTCACACATATCTGAACACTCCTTCAATGACATAATGAGACCTACCGGACTTTAACATCATTTTGGACTTTGAAATATAGGATGTTCCATAGTATTTCAACGTTGTTTATATACCTTTAAATATTATAGACATTCTTTAAAACATGATTCTTTTAAGATAAAATTAATATTAAAGAAAAAATTGAAGCTAAACATGTCAGTGTCAGGAGATTTCAATTTTTAAGTTCTTTTAGCATTCAATTATGATAATACATAATATTGTATTTACAATTTTTTTTATATAATTTCGATTACACATAAATAAATGTTTAAGTACAATGTCATGTCAACATGAATACTTAGTAGAATAACTGAATTCAAATTATCTTAGTAAATTAAATCTAAACTTAAATAGTTAGTTGGTCACTAAGTTCGTGAGTTAGAGGATGTCTAACCCTAGTTAGAGCGCTAGGCTCCTGGGCGCCGCATGCATAGTTGGTTGGTTTTCGCTAGAATGAGCAAAAGTTATTCACTTATCAGCACCGCGTGGTAGACATCGAAGAGGCAGGTCGGGAGCGAGAACAAAGGCGATTGGATAACATTACGGACAAATAGATCTGATGCAGACGCGCCCGAGAGAGGAGCTTACGTTACAATCATTATATGATCAATCCGAGTTGATTTCAATGCAACCATCTGGCGTAAGGACTCCCTTTCATCCGACCGTTTCTCATCGTTTCTCGCATGAAGAAAGCTTGTGTAAGAAGTCATCATTATAACGAATACGCGAATTATGCACACACAGTTTGTCGTCACCCCACCCGACAGACAATGCACCATACTCTCCTTGCGAGTTAAATGAGAGCAGACGCAAGAAGCCAAAAAGAGGTTACTGTTAGGGCATAACGNATGACATAATGAGACCTACCGGACTTTAACATCATTTTGGACTTTGAAATATAGGATGTTCCATAGTATTTCAACGTTGTTTATATACCTTTAAATATTATAGACATTCTTTAAAACATGATTCTTTTAAGATAAAATTAATATTAAAGAAAAAATTGAAGCTAAACATGTCAGTGTCAGGAGATTTCAATTTTTAAGTTCTTTTAGCATTCAATTATGATAATACATAATATTGTATTTACAATTTTTTTTATATAATTTCGATTACACATAAATAAATGTTTAAGTACAATGTCATGTCAACATGAATACTTAGTAGAATAACTGAATTCAAATTATCTTAGTAAATTAAATCTAAACTTAAATAGTTAGTTGGTCACTAAGTTCGTGAGTTAGAGGATGTCTAACCCTAGTTAGAGCGCTAGGCTCCTGGGCGCCGCATGCATAGTTGGTTGGTTTTCGCTAGAATGAGCAAAAGTTATTCACTTATCAGCACCGCGTGGTAGACATCGAAGAGGCAGGTCGGGAGCGAGAACAAAGGCGATTGGATAACATTACGGACAAATAGATCTGATGCAGACGCGCCCGAGAGAGGAGCTTACGTTACAATCATTATATGATCAATCCGAGTTGATTTCAATGCAACCATCTGGCGTAAGGACTCCCTTTCATCCGACCGTTTCTCATCGTTTCTCGCATGAAGAAAGCTTGTGTAAGAAGTCATCATTATAACGAATAC
>JAHBMJ010001204.1:12421-34089 GCA_018398765.1 Chromera velia | reverse complement strand
TGCGGAGTCAAAAAGAGACGTAGACAGAGTCAACCATGCACAAAGAAAAACATGATCAGAATTTGAACACCTAATAGTTGAACACTTTAAAAAATTCTTCCAAGTACTGCCAAGCGGCCCAAGCCTACGTACATATACAGGTATCTGTTCAAAGAAATATGGGTTTTTTCTCAAGTTTATTTTCATATTGCAATAATGTACAATTCTAAGCATAGGATAGTACAGAATAGGATTAAGTAAATCTTGTAAATATATGATTTTATTATCATGATTATCATACGCTATCGCCATTGGCCGATATGTAGGCATCTGACTAGGCGTCTGATGTTTGGCAAGTCGAAACGGCCAGGTTACGGCCTATGTAATCTATACTAGGCGACGCACAGTGATAAAAAAAAAGAAAAAAAAAATCTGGAGAAGCCTAATCTTTTTTATTGTTTTTTCTATTATTTTATTGGAAGTGCCAAACATATAACAAAAACACATCTAACTACAAAACCTACCTTTGCTAAGTTTGCTTGGACCTTTGACTACTAGACTAAAAAAAAAAAAAAAGAAAAAAAAAATCTCGACATATCTATTCTTTTTTTTTTTTTTAGCACTGTGCGTCGCCTAGAATCTATACGTATACTAGAATCTGTAAAACATTTCTTACACTATTATTATTATAAGATAGCTAGGATAGGATTGTATTCGAATGTCATATTCTAGGTTATATACATTATTTTGTAGACTATTGTCATCATACATAATCAACTCTTGAATCTAGTCTTGAATACTACCCCCTAGACGCTCCCCGCTTTTGATAGGGTCAGACGAGGGATCTCGGTGGCTTTGAAGGGCGGCCGGAGGCCGCTCCGGCAGGCTTTGAAGGGTATTGAAGGGCGGCCGCAGGCCGCCCCGCTAGACTTTGAAGGGTGGCCGCAGGCCGCTCCGGTAGGCTTTGAAGGACGGCCACATGCTGCTCTGCGGTGGGCTTTGAAGCGCGGTCAAAGCAAGACCGAGATAGACTGAGCTAGAGGTTGCATGAGGATATCGCAAGCACACGATGTCAAACTGCATGTAGACGATCAACCTTCCGATTTTCTATACTCAGGAGTCTGTGCAGTCTAGCCACACCTTCTGCAACGAGTCCGTGTACCTCTCGTTTTCCCTCGTGGAGGTCACAAGGGTAGTTGATCTCTCGATCAGGAGGGATCATTTTATGATTATCCCCCATTTCGCCATTCCGTCTCGCCCTGAGAGATCTCGATCATACACCTGGCTCTCCTTTTAAAACCATGCAATGAACAGTCTGTCACTGCATGCATTTCATCCTTGATCACCTTGATGTTCAATAGATCAAAGCAGTAGAGACTTATTTTTCCCATGCGGCATCTGCTCTCCCTCCTCTAAAGGAAGTCTGTATGTCGCTTTTCAACTTCAGGTTTTGTTGTCTTAACCAGAATGTCACCCTTGTTATGTGAACGGTTCATGCAGGAAACAAATCTTAAATAGTAATCATACTGGCCTAGATACGGACGCTCTCCTTACTGTTTCTTTCTTGATTAGATATGTTCTTTTTCCCCCTAATGTGGTGTCAAATGCGCGCATAACGTCAATGTTACGTCATAGCATTAGATACTAGCTATGGTATAAAACCCTGGGCAACTGAGGCAAATTCAAGGGTAAGTTTTGTAGTTCTATACACTGCTATTACCAGGTTCTATCTCTTAAAAATCTTTAACTTCATATTTCTGCAAAATTGATAGGCTTAGATATACAATTTCAAAACCAACGTACTTGCAATATTTTGTCTTTTATTTTATCTAGTATTTTATAAATCTGCAACATATTATCTGCCCTGCTTATACAGATTTTAACACTAGTATCTATCATTCAAAACATTCATAGACACCTGTATCTAGGCCTCTATTCAATATGTTTAAAGATCTATCAAATTGAGCTCTGCTGTGAGGCAATACAACAGGAAGTTTAGCTAGCAATACGTAACACAGGCTCTGAAACTTCTTCATACGACAACTGAGAATCTGTTCAAATAAAAATAAATTAGAATAAATAAGAAAAATGAAAAGTTAACTTCGTGATTTGATAGTTTTGATTACATAAACTGACAAAAACAACTAAACATGTTGCACATCAACAAGATTCATAATTATAAACATCATATAAAAAAAAACCAAACTTTGAATAATTTGAGGTTCATGCAATATGTGATGCACATATAGTGGCCATACTATATAGTCACATATTATTTTTTTTACTGAGTGACAGTCTATAAATCACTATTCTAGAATTTAAATAAAATTTCCATAAAAGTTTACAACTTATATAGTTCCCGGACGTATGTATCAGTCTACTCGGTATCAGTTGACATAGACTTATAAAAGTATAGAATAAAAAAAAAATCAGGATTCTCTAACTGCAAACAACTGAGTTGCAACTCATAAGTTGAGTCATAACAACATACTGAGTATAAACAAATCCCAATTAACACGTAACAAGACTATTTTTTTGAATTGAAAATCAATGATTCAAGCAGCAGACTGCCAGCAGTTTATTGTTTAATAATGTATAATAATACCGAAATACAAAAAAAAATCGTCTATAAGTATGAAAAGCTCTCATATGTTTGATTTTCAATAATAACGCTCAGTTTTGTGAATCAAGCCTATATTTTTCTATCAAAATGATACGCACGGTAATGATCGATGAGTATTTTCATGTATGGTTTTTGCAATTGTGTTTTGTTTCTCACAATTTGTGTGAATGGTTGCTTTCTCGTTAACCTCGCTTATTTGCTTCGAAGTTTAGTTGTTTGTCGCAACCGTATCCCGTTTGATCGATGTGAGGGTTTTTCCCACCATGACAGTTTCGAGATTCAACCACAATATGTATGCGTGTGCGTGTGCCACACTCACTCGACGCAGCTCCGTCACACTTTCCCATGGGAAAACGCTGACATGAGTGAACGTACATTTTTTTCTGAGAGTGCGTGTGCGTACGTGTGCAAAGGATGCATTCCGGTCATTCCGTTCTTTCCTTAATTTATCCTACTTCATTGACCCTCTGCATGTCTTTGCAGCCTCCTTTCTAAGCATGCAATGCTTTCCTTGTTGGGTCGATCTATGGTGTGTGCGTTTGCATTGATTCTGTTTTTCTTCGGTCTCTCTCCCTGTGCTTATACATGTGTCTTTTCGTCATGACTGGTTTCTCTTGGTGTGTGCATTTACAGCTGTTGCTTTTCATTATACGCATCCAGTGTTTGTTTTTCCGTTTCTTTTCGTGTTCAAAGTGTAGATCGCCTGCTGTTTGGGCTCCACTCGACAAATAAGTTGGTGGGAATCTGCGAGTTTTGCTCTCGGTTCAGTTTGGGGGTGCATGTACAAAGTCCCGTTCTGACTCTCCCCCATATTTCCTTCAGACTTCATTTGGCGGAAGTAAAAATGGGAAATTAAGGCTTCAAAGTTGTCCCTCTCTCTCTGCAGCATCAGATGAGACCGCGTTTTTTGAGGCGACACCTTAAGTAGGAATCCGTCTTCAAACATTTTACGACCTTTTTCTTTGATTTAGTCGTGGTGTCTTCTTCTTTCTTTGCAGTCTCTTGTCTTGCCCTCTCTTCGGCCTGTTCTCTCTGGGCTTTTTTCTTCTTAGCCACTTCATCAACTGTAGCAGTCCTGAGGGTGTTTCCGTTGACTTGCTTTTTACCGTGTCCATTGGGTCGGAGGGCATCCGGGACTGGGGGCGAGGCAGTTCCCCAGTTCCCCCCTTCCCCCTTTGGAGCTCCCTCAGTCCAGTGTGCGTCCTCAACGAAATTTTGTTGAGTAGCTCCCCGGTCGACCTGGGGAAAAGAGAAACGCAGGAAGAAAAGAAAAGAAAAGAAAACAGGGGGGACGAAAAGATGCCCGCATGAAAAACAAGGAGGGGCAAAGTAAGAAAGCCCATACGAAGGGAGGATGGAAAAATCAAATGAGAAATTAAGGGGAATGGCCTAGAGAGAACATCTGACTGACTGTCGAAAGGACTCACGTAGAAAACAAAAAGAGACGGATACCAGACAGAATAGGCGAGCATCTTGGATGCCTTCATAGAGGAGGACACCGCATGCAATCGTCATTCCATCTCGGCCTTTCTCATCCATGCTCACGATCTCTGATTCGACCCAGAGATTCTCATTCCCACAGCAAAACAAAAAGGCATCAGAAGGCATCAGAGGTCTCCAACATCGAGATACTTCTAGATAAGTCAACTGACGCATGCCGGTCGAGACGCCTGCAAGCAAGAATAAGTACAAACAGACAGACAGGATCGATATGTATGGGAAACGACGGAAGAAGTGAGGCTCTCGAGAACTCTTTTCGATGCTTTCTCGTTTCTCGGCGGTTATCGGTGAGACGGTCATGCAGTCATTGCACTTAAAGGGTTTGAGGGGGCGCACGGATCGATGAAGTAGAGGAGTCAATCACCTCGTGCGCACAAAACTTTTTACGCGCACCCACCCACCCACCTACCCACCCACACCCACGACCACACCCACCCACCCACACACACACACACACACACACAGAGAGAGAGAGAGAGAGAGAGAGAGAAAGAGAGAGAGAAAGAGAGAGAGAAAGAGAGAGAGAGAGAGAGAGAGAGAGAGAGAGAGAGAGAGAGACGAAATGAAGAGAAAGAGAAAGAAGCAGGAAGGAAGCAAAGTAGGAATGAAGGAAGTCAGAAACGAAGACGAAAAAGAAGAGATGATCGAGGGAAGAAAACCGTCAAAAAGATGAGAGAAGAAGAAAGAATGACGGAAAGAGTGTCATGAACGAATAGCTGCGCATAGGGACGAAAGGAAAAACTCCACACAATCAATTTACAGCACAACAATAAGACCAAAGAACATGCAGCCTGTTTGTGTCTCTACCTCGTAGTTTGTACCTCCGTGAGAAAATTTTCTCGAAGAAACTATTCGCCGTCGTAGAGTTTTGTATGTTTCTGCGCTGTCTGAAACTGGAGTGTCACGTTGCTCACTTGTGTCTCTCATCGTGTTGAAGCAGAGAGAAACCAGGACAGAGGGCCTACCTGACTTCCGTCTGCCCACATGTGCTTTGGGTTATTCGGACTCGGAGCAGTCGGGTTGTATACCCCCCAGCCGGGCTTTGAGATCCAGTCCATCTTGTCGTACACCAAGCCTTCTTCCGTTTGGGGGGTGCCAAACGAGAGGCCGAAAGCGTCAAGCCCGAAGGCACGGATCTCTCCCACACTGGGCGCTCTCCCATTCGACAGTGGCCCCTTGCCTGACCGGGCTGCGGGCGCACCCAATGCATGCGAATATCAAAAGTTTTCTGGTCTGTGCGGACAATTCTAATGCACACATAACATCCGACAGCACAATCTTGGTAGTCTGGGCTGCAACCCTTGCGCCTTTTGTGTTCATTTCTGTCTATCAAAACACGTCGCTGAATTGATGGGGACCCGTTCCACCTCTCGAATACATTACGAGACCTCTGCTAGCTGCGGATCCACCAAAGTAGATTTCCTTCTTTCGACCATTCCATTTATATGCATGAAGAGAAAAGAACCGCACGAACATCCATTCCTTTCTCCCACCCAAACTCCTCGGAAGGCGGAAAGTCTGTCAATATAAGCTCAGAGAGAGTAGCTGTGTCGGCTCAAATCAGGGCTAGAAGATCTGACTGACTGCTGAGTGGAATGATCATCTCTCGGGCAAACTGCGCGTCCTTCATGGGCCCGTACCGCATTTGTATGCCGAGAATGAAGCGGAAGAGCCGATCAGCATCTTCACCCACGTTCATTTCCATCTGCATTGAATTCCTCTCAAGCGAACATGCAAGCACGCAGGAAGAAAGAACGGTAATAACCCCAGCGGAGCAAACCAGGGAGACTAGAGACTTCCATCCGTGAATGCCCACAAAGTGGGGATCACGACCAGGAAAGGGAAAACGAAAGCGAGAGAGAGAAAGAGACTTAGAGAAGGCACGAAAGAAAGAAAGAGAGTGAACGAAAAACAAACAAAGAAAGAGAGAAAGAGGGAGAGAAGGAGTCGGTATCCGAGTAGAAAGACACCCACTGACGAGGAATGAATTCATGTGAAGAGGTGTTGGCGCGCACGGTGGTCTTGCGTTGGAAGAGATCACCCGCTTCACCTGCAGCCCAGAAGGAAGAAACAGATCAGATTCTTGTCGCGATGCAATTTTGTACACACACTTTTTGGCTCCAGAGGATGCCACTACCGTCGAGATCCCCACGGTCGTGACCAGATAAATCCCCAGACTATGCGCATGTCCATTTGGCAGATGCACACATACAATTAAAAATGGAGTGGAGCAAGAGAAGGATGCATAAACGGTTTGGTGAAGTACTGAAATGAATGAACGATTCTATGGACAGATGGGACGCATGGTTCCACTATCGTCTTTTCGGAATCTAGTCTGACGCTGACCACCAAGTGTATTGAAGAAGGTATCGCTGATTTCATACAACTGGAATAAAATGGATTCATCCTGCAGTCTGGCTACAGATGGGGTACTTGATTACCTGAGGAAGATCAGAGAGTATACACTCGGCACTGGCGCGCTTATTTTCTGTATGAAAATAAACGCATGCAGCTGTATGAAAATTACCTGAGGAAGATCAGAGAGTATACACTCGGCCCTGGAATCCGACCCCTGAGGGTCTGAGCACTCGAGCGTGTGCACTTGGCTGTCCGAGTCTCTCACGTATTCGTGTCCATCCATAGTGTAGTCGGTAATCACAAAGAGGTCGCACTCAGGCACGCAGGTGATCAGAAAGGACAGCTCCTTCAGTCTCCTGTTGACAACCTTAGCGTACATTTTCACGGGTTGACTGCTCAGCCCAGGGGCATACGACCAGCCTCTGATGACATCAGACTCCAGCCCCCTTGTCTGCACCACAGTCGCACCCACAACCTTTGACTCGATTCCCAGGTGATTGACGCCCCTTGCAATCTTGAAGTACCCCCCCACATGTGCGGACACGCCCCATGAATTCTTCGCGATCCAAAACTTTCTCCCCTGCTCCTCTCCGTACCCAATCAATTCCACCGCATGACCTCCACAGCCGTCTCTGTCCTCACTCCCATGGTAGTAGATGCCCTCTTTGTGCTCATGGAAGTCGTCACAGACCTGCAGAAGGAAGGAAGGAAGGAAGGAAGGAAGGAAGGAAGGACAGAATTTCGGACGGAGTCTCGTCAATGTCTCTACAGGACTTGACAGAAGAGGAGACGAGCGTGACAGCACATTGATCGACCATACACACACACATACACACACACACACACACACACACACACATCCATGCATTCATGCATGTATGTTTCCTCTCCAATGAATGTTGAGAAAGAGGCAGAGAAAGACGGAGAGAGAAAGAGAGGCAACTGACTGACTGACTTGGAAGGAGGCCACGAGCGGCCCATTGTTGACAAGTTCCAGCATGATGGCGCGATTCACCTCCCCCAAACTTCGCGGGGCGATGCGTTCCTGAGCCATCCACCCCATATTTCGGAGATGGAATTCTCCTCCGGCCAGAGGGCCAATTTTGAAAACCTGAGAGGCTCTGAACGGTTTCTCCTGCTTCACCTCGCACATCGAGGGGCTCTTGTACCCGAAAGCTTTGGGAACCAATGTGCCGTACTTCTGGCAGCTGCACCAGCGCTGTCGGTGAGGGAGAGCCATGGCCGAGCTGCACAGCCCCCCTCCTGAGGGATTGACGACCCCCCTCTTCCCGTCTCTGCGCATACACAGGGACTATAGTGGACAAGTCAATGAGGGAACGTGTGTCTCTATTAGGTCAGGTGAACGTGCGGACGAAGTCAATTCGTCAAGGAAAATGAGACGGAGGGGGCAACACAAGTAGACCTCAAGTCCCGCAGGAGAAAAGGGACAACGAGTGTTGCTGCATGATAAGTTGAGCAACGAAAGATAATCAGGAGGAGAAAGAAAGGAATCAATGGCACATGGAGGCAAGCGAAAAAGAGACACACAGACACAGACACCCAAATTGGGAGACCAGGGTTGAGGAAGGGAGAAAGGGGGGGCAGCTGCGAGGATGGGGTCCGAACATGTGGTCAACGCAGAGGGAGTACTGACATGCAACACTGACTCTAGTGCAAGAGTCTGAAACTGGATCACATTTTTTCATGCCCACATATTCCCTCTGATCAAAATATCCACTCACCCACCCGCACATGCTCTTGTAGGGGTATTTCGCTTCGAGAGAGATTCCGTTCTTGGCCCACTTCATGGCAGAAAACGTGCCCCAACCTCCGCATCCTTTTGCGCTGCCGTCTCCTATGGCGTCACTGCATTGCATCATCTCCTGAAAGGAGAAGACGGACGGAGACGTCCTTCTTTCATGAGAGAGAAAAAATAAGAACTGGATTGCATCAAGGGGGTAAAATGGAGAGGGCAGGTCTAATTACGGTGAGTCAAGTTCTGAAAAAAGTCAACGCAACACCTCCTTCTTTCTCCTTCGCTGTTGTTCAATCCCAGACAAAAAAAAAAAACAAGGAAAAACGGTGATCGTTTCATTCTTCTTTTCTTTTTCACAAAACTTTTCCTTTCTTTTCACAAAGCATCCATCCACGAGCTTTGATCAAGACTCGATCAGAGAAAAAAGACGCAGAAGAGACACTGAAAGAATTTCGTCACGAGCAGGTTTCATCACTCACCCACTCACACCCACCCTCTTACAAGCTTCACTCCTGAGACCTCCCTTCCAACCCCCCTTACCTGCACTGAGAAGGAATGCACAACACCGTCGATGATCGTTGACCCGTGCCTCATGCAGGCCCGATCCGCCAAAGCGTGCTGCACTGAGTTGGCCCAACAGCTGCCACAGGTCCCCTGGTCTTTCACCGCGTAGGCTGCACGCAGAATTCACTATTTTTTGTTTTTCTGTTTCTTTGATATTCTCTGAATTCTGTTTTGGTCATTCTAGGCTGAATGAATTGCCACCCTCATTCATCATGCTTTCACAGCCCCCTTCATTCCCATCCGTTGCACCTCAAAAATACCTGCTGAAGGCATTTATTCTCGACCAATTTCTTCCTCTGTTTGGATGTTGAGTTCAATAACACAGCCGGCACACATTCATGATGGCTGCTTTGGGGCCGAACCGCCAAGCTTGATTTACAGATGGCAGGCAGGCCCCCCCACAGCCTGGGTGGAGGCACTCCTCCGCATGTGCTGAGTGCATGAGGGAGGCCAGCATGCAAGTATTCGAAGCAAATCAAAAGGGCAGGCAGGCAGCCTTCGAAAGACAAAAAAGGTCAGAGAGAGACGACAAAAAGCAAGAGGACTACTCGAACGACGAAGTTTCTGAATCTGCCCTAACTTTCTGTCCAAATCTGTATGTATATGTGAGAAGATGTGCATAGGCTGCGCGGTCACAATGATTGATTGGTTGATTGATTGATTGATTGATTGATTGACATGATCCAAGTCGGCACGCTTGATGCAGTTCCGTTTGCGAAGGAATGGAATTTCCCGACCGGCCGGCAGACCGACAAGAGTCTCTGGATTCTTCCGGCGCAGCGATTTTATTTCGATGTGATGGGACCTTTCTATACCCTTCAAATTCTTGCATGGATCTCAATGCACCATGCTCACTGCATGCGAAAAGTCAGACAGTCCGGCCGAGCAGTTGACTCTCCGACCTGGAAAGCACTCGGGATTGATTTTCCGGGGATCGTATTCGGCCGGCAATATTGTCACAGGGTAGGTTTGCTGAAAACAATCAATGAGCAACAGCAAGCATGCAATCGTTAATTGTCGGAATTCAGGAGAAGTTCGCACCTGCTTGTTTCCTTTCGTGGCTTCACAGGATGACACCGTGTTTAGTTGTAGAGCCATTCATTCATGCAGAGAGAGGACAAGGGAAGTGGAGGATCCGGAGATTGTTCAGTCTTGGCGGCGACGAATGAGCCGTTTCTTTTGCCTACGCCACACCAACACAAGCAAACGCACGCGAGAGAAAGAGACAAAGAGAGAGAGGGTTTCAGCTCGACACAAAGTCAGTCAAGCAGCAGCAGGTCAACCAGACCAGCAGTCTGACACCAATAGCGTCAATTCTCCTATGTGAGATACCAAGGCATTTGTTGTCATCTGTCCGACAAAGCTTTGCACTGGCCCTCGCCTAGGACCAAAGTTGAAGAGAGGGAGAGGGAGAGGGAGCGCAGCAAAGGGCAGAGAGAGGGAGAGAACGTGATCACCTACAGCAAAGTTGTAGAAGTCCTCTTTGACAATTTTCGTTCTCATCAGCGCTTTTGTTGCCCACAGGGCTCTTTGAACTTTTGTTCGCCTTCGTCCCTCTTGCAGAAAATTCAACCGGTTGGGCAGCTGGGTGAACTCTGGGGACGACAAGTCTGGATCCTGATTCGTGTCCTCGTTTGAATTCATCTGCTTGTCCTTGCTCGTATTCGGGTCCATCTCAGTCTCTCTTTCCTGCTTTAGAAGACTCTGAATTTCGCCTCTGCATACATGCGTGCATTCAGCATTCCTTTGATGAGACATTTGTTTACAAAGAACTAGTTTTCTTGTAACCCAAGGTCTTTGTCTCACGCCTCTTCAAAGACAGACGGGTACACTGATGGTCTGTATTCTTCTTTGTCTGCGTCTCTATTTGTCTGCTTCTCTCCCTATTTGTCTGTCTTTTTGTTTGTTCGTTTGTTTGTTTGTTTGCTTGCTTGCTTGCTTGTCTGCCTGTCTGTCTGTCTGTCTGTCTGTCTGTCGGTCTGTCGGCCTGTCTGTCTGTCTGCCTGCCCGTGTGTTTCGGGCTGTCGTGTGCATGTCATCTGTCCATCTCTCTACACGTCCGCAGGTACGTCAGCCTGTCTGTCCGTCGGGGTGCTCCTTTCTCTTTCTCATGACAGGGAAGGGAAAGAAGCAGAAAGGCCTTTGAGGCTCGATCGATCAATTCGTTCGTGTTCAGACGAACATGACAAAAGAGAGAGAACGACGATACGAACATGAGTGGACCCATGTCTTCAAAGAACAGAACATCTGAGCGTGGACAGCCCTCCCTCATCCTGTCTGGAGGATGCGACTCCGAATAGAAAGAAAGATACACAGAGAGAGTCAAGGGGGGGAAATAAGGAAAATAGGGGGGAAGAAAGGGGGAAATAAGCCAAGGGGAGAAATAAGGAAACAGACAGACCAGGGTAAAATGAACGAAAGTATGAAACTCCAAACACACATCGAACTGACAAGGCAACTGGGGCTCCCGACATAAGTGGTTTCTTCTTGCAGAGGAAAAACTCTTGGCACTCCCTTTGCACGTCTTCATCGGATTCCTTTGCAGAGTCTTCATCTTGACTCATCAAATCATCGGCGTCCAAGTCCGAAGAGGGCATCAGACACGCCGAGGGGATTTCTTCTCCGTTGTCATCACTGTCGGACTTCGTGCCAATCGGAATATCAAATTCGATTACTTCCCCCCCGTGTCTACTCTTTGTGAGGGACCCTTTCTGTATCGAGAGCTGTTCAGAAGTTTCGGTTGCCCGGGAATCCTTCACCGAGAAAATGACCTGTTATCGGGAAACAAAGTAAAGCATCGACCTGTGCTTGGCTTTTGAGGGCGCATGCAGATCGTCATGTTCTCAAAGGAAACATACCGACAGGCTGAATCGCTCTTTAACTGAGCGCCCGACTGACAGGCCCGGACAGGCCGCGGGATTTGTGGTCGAATTAGGCCCGCAAAGAGACAGAGAGATGGACGCACTCTTTGTTCTTCAGATATCCTGGTGTCTTCCACTTTCACATACATACAGACTCACCTTATGCTCTGGACCTTCGCTGACCACCATCAAGGTGTGCTCAAGGATTTTATGGACAGTCCAGGGATTGGCCCCGTTTTGCTCATCCATGCACTTCAGTGCCTGGGCCTCTTCGAACATTTTCTGCAGGACCTTCGCTGCCGTCTCCTCGGCCTGCATTTTCATCGTCAACGAGAACGTGTTCAAAGCATCTTGGCGCACGAACGCACTCTCACATTCCCCTGACGCACGCGCATACAGACGGACTTTGTGGCATCTTATTCTTTTCTTTTTTGCGGACAGACAGAGAGACAGAGAGAGACAATTGGTCGGATGTACTATAGATAGACAGGATGATACGCAGACAGACACACAGACACACGGACACACGGACACGGAGATACAAAAGCCCGCACGCACACGCACGCCGGACACACACGCATACACTTACACAAGCACACACACACACACACACACACGCAGACGAACGCAGACACGCGCGTACGCATCTTCGCTCGCTCGCTCGCTCGCACGCACGCATGCATGCACGTATGTACGCACGCACGGCGGCCACATTCGCATGCATGCCTCATGCAGTCGACTGACTGACTGACTGACTGACTGACTGACTGACTGACCTTCGAGTTCAGAGGTTCAATCTTCTCTCCACCCGGAGTTTCGAGGCCCAGGTCGCAGACAGAAGGAACACTGGAGAGGAACGAGAACTTCTCTCCCAAGTCTGCAGCCGACGTGATCTGAGCAGTAGAGTCTGAAGATCTTGAGTTGGTCGGACTGTTTTCGTTTTTCCTCTCAAAGAAGAAGGCAATCGGAGCGACTCCCTCGACCCCCGGGGGGTGAATGCTCTCGTCGAGTTCGAAAAAGAACACGGCAACTTGACCGTCAGATGTCAACACTGCGGAGTCAAATTTCAGTTCATCGTGATGCAACTCTGCTCTGCCCCGGTCTTTTCCACCGGTTGGCTCGAGGGGACATGTGAGAGACAACTGATTCACTGAACTCACACAGTGCTCCTTGTAATCAGCATTCACCTTCGTCCCCGTAACCACTCCGTCCCCCTTTCCCTGGCCTCCGTGATGATCAAGCACAAGGCGTTTAACATCTGCCTTCAGGTCATTTAGTGTGGACGGAAGTGTCGGCACGCTTTCTGTTGGGACCAAAGTACCCCTCAGCTGCGTTCTTGTGAAGCGGACTGCGTCCGACGGGAGCAGCAGGCAAATAGGTACGACAGCTGCGAAGAGCGGAAGCATCCTTCCTGAGATAATTTGCTTCTCGGATCCGACAGATACAGGCAGAGCCGTCAAGAGAAAGATAAAACGCACTGTAGGTGATTCAGGGGCTTTTGCCTTCTCCAGCTATTCCACCACGTTGATACATTGGGGCCAATGATGCATGCACATCCATGAAGACTCTGCACGTTCGCGAATCGCGATTCGGAGCTGTACCTGCCACGCAAATCGTTCTTTGTACGTTCGCTCTCTGGCTGCTGCAACTGTTAAACGGCTTTGCAGCCTCTGTATGAGCCTGCAAAAATGGATGGCGAAGACGAGGTCAGGCAGAAGCCTTGTCGAGCACGTGCCTGTATGGGTGTGCATGCATGTTTCTGAATTAATGCGCGGCACACGGAAAATTTTCGGATTTTCGGAGGTCCGGCGCGGTTCCGCCGCCGCAGGCCCCGCGCGGCGCGCCGCCATTCCTCGGGGCCAACGCGCCTCCATGAGGATGCAGAAAGGCGTCTCGTGCCGTCTCCATGCGATTTCTCTCTCACAGCTGTCCCACATGTCCGCCAGATTGCATGAGAGAGCCACCCAACCATCCCCACAAAGTCCTCCATCCGACGTACGCCCAGCGGGACGATCTTCACTACTGTGTCTTGAAACTCCCACCGCCATCTCCTCGTCACAATGAAGCTCGCCGCTGCTGTTGCCGTCGTCGGTCTGGTCTCCACCGATGCCTTCTCCGTCTCCAGGTAAGCAGATGAGAGTGCGTCAGTCAAAACACCCGCCATGTTCACGAGACTCCCTTTTTGTGCTCTGATGAGAATGTTTGCCTGCTTTTTCTCTGTCTTCTCTTCTCCATCTGACCGTTCTCTCCTGATTCAATGCAGTCCTCCCAGGGCCTCCACCCGGTCTTCTATGAAGATGAGCATTGAAGACGCCCCTGGCGCGGGGAAGTACGGCCTTCCTGGGATGCCCACCTTCAACCCCTTCAAGTTAACAGGCGAGGATGATCCCAAGTTCAAGCAATTCCGCATGAATGGTAAGGGGGTGGGGGCGAGGTTTGCTCTTTTGGCATGCATATGTGCATTGGTTTTGCCCTGTTACTTACACCCGAAGGATCGCAGCACCTTACGACCTTCACCAGGCCTCTTGATCTTGAGACCGACGCACACCATAAGACTGGATTTCCTTTTTTCCATGACGTTCTTCCTGGCCTTGACGTTCTCCCTCGATCCCTCTCGTCTCTGCTGTGCTTTTGTTTGAAGTGCGGCGGCAGTGAGAGAGTCCGTGTGTCACGTGCCCGCACACAGTCTGTCTGCCCCCTGTTTCTTTTATGGCCTCTGCCCTGTGTGCCTGCCTTGGCTTGAATTTCATTTTTTTTTGTATATCTGTCTATATTTCTGTCTCCAATTTGTGTCTTGTGTGCTGCCGTTGCGGGATCTGTCCGCGACGCCGTAAGTGCCTGGCCGTCCTTGCGTGTTCAGTCGATCTCCTACGCCTCGGAATCGGCGTCTCTGGTCGTTGCATGTGGAGGTGAGGGCCGGTCGGCTCGGTTCGTTTTTAAGGCAGCATGATGCCGACTCAAGACTCCATCGCAACGGTATGAGATGAGAGATGGACCTTGTATTCGTTGCGAATTTGTTTGTTTTGTCGAAACTGCAGAGTTGAAGAATGGCCGTCTTGCGATGCTCGGTGTTTTGTTTGTTTTGTCGAAACTGCAGAGTTGAAGAATGGCCGTCTTGCGATGCTCGGTGTGACTGGCGCCGGTGTCAATGCTGCCGGAATTCACCTGTCTGGCAATTTGAACGCCAACTTCGACTTGCCGTTCAAGGGCGACGGGCCCTCCTTCGAGTCGATCGGTGCCCCATTTACCCCCGAGGCCTTCGGAGCCATTCAGCCCATCGGCTGGCTCCAGGTTTTGTTCTTCGTCGCCCTCATGGATCAGTTCATTTACAAGCAGACTGACTATGATGTTCCCGCTCCCGGTATCACCTACGGCCGTCCTGAAGATCCCGAGAAATTCAAGGATCTCAGAAACAAGGAGCTCAACAATGGACGCCTTGCCATGGTTGGCTTCCTGTCTCTCCTCGCCCACGCTTCAACCGGAAAGTTCCCCAACTGGCCCTACCACGCTACCCCCATGATTGAGGGCGTCCCCTTCCCCCCCTTCGGTTAAACAAACACTCACAGGGGCCCCGTGTGTTCTGCAGCTTACTGGTCGGAGATCGAGACCACCCAAATGAACTTAGGACTTTTTTTTATTGTGCCGAGCCCCCTTTGGATGCATGCCTGTACATGTGCAGTCCAGGCCCATGTACTTACGTGATCTCAGATGGGATCATGCACCTCCGCAGCGGAAAAGTAGTGGGGTGATGCGGGAAGGAAATTTATACCATCTGTAACAACCAAAAAAGATCGAAAGATGGGGTTTTGATTGAAAGCGCTTTTTGAAGGCTTTTTGTTTGAAAGGTGTTGCTTTTGAATTTGACTGAAAAGTCTTATAATATGAAGCTGTCAGACACAAACGTAACCAGGCAAATGTACTAATCAGTGGGGTGTTTCAAACGATACATACATGTCACTAGCATTTTAACATGATTTTGTATGCTCAGGTATTAATATTATCACAATATATAGTATATATTATCAACGATCATTTATAATATGAGATCATGATCATGATATGATTATTTATCATGCATTTAGTATAGGTTTGCCATTTTATTCATCCTAGACCCTTAAAGCTTATACAGTGCTAGATACAGTGATTCAAACCTACATTTTAAGTTAGTAATAACTTAGTATATATCGCGTTAGAAATGAAGTGCAACTAAGACTTTTCCTTAGACTTTTCAAGTAACATATTAAACGTAAAGAAGATAAGGCCACGCGTTCTGTGTGAGGATGTAAGACCACTCTGCCTTGCCGCAGGAATTCAGTGAGTAGCCGTCACAGGAAAGCCGTTCTTGCCTGTGTTATCTTCCTTCGTAGGAGAGGACTGCCCTAGCAGTGTCTCCAGCTGCATATCGAACCAGCCAAACGTTAGACGCTCATCTATGGGCCGATAGCGATGGTGAATGATGATGATGATGATGACATAATGGTCCTCTAAAATTAATTCTAATTTCTAAACAGCTTTACACAGAGCCGGGCTAATTTTCCAGGCAAATTAATGGAATTGAACAGAATTGAATAAAATTTAATTTAGCAAAAATTAATGGATTTTGATTACGGTGGAATTTGCCGTTACTATCAGGATCTATACTCTATACGACTACTTAGGTAAATTTTTACTAGAATTAATTTCTCTATAGTGATTTCTAAGGAATTGAAGACTGTTGAGAAACATACAATTAAGTTCTAAACGAATGGTTTTCCATAGATTATAATAGATTTAAAAAATAAATTCTCCTAGAACTTGCTAGAAGAACTTGAAATTCCCCAAGTCCTGATGCAGAGTTGTAAGAAAGCCAAAGACGCAGCAGTGAAACCTAGAGTGTTACTAGGAGTGTTGCCGTAAAACACGTATACCAACTTCTAGACCAACATTAATTTTTGCAATGGGAAACCAGGTTTCGCAACCACTTTTTGCTTGGTTTCGCTCACGGGTCTGTAAAGCACTTCGTCAAGCAACATTCCACTTCCTCTTGCATCCCATTCAGACAACCCATACTGCAAACCTCAAAAAGACATGCCTTTCGTTCATCCAAAATGGACAAGGCACGTAACGATACAAAAGACCCAGACGAGTTCACCCGAGTCAGGTTTAAAAATGATGAGACAACGAAGAAGAAAGGGAGGGGGAAACGACAAGAGAAAAGAGCGATTGTCATCAAGTAATGAAGACGGACGAATGAGACAGACAGCGCAAGATAGACCAAAAAAGAAGATCGAGTAAATGCACAGTCGGAGGATGGAGTATGAATTGCTGTAACCGATAGAGACACAAAACTGCCGGCTGGACTTGCCTGCGTTGAGTGAACACGACCGTGCAGCCTGGTCTGTCTGAATTCGCATCAACCAATCAATCACTCAATCCAGAGACCAAAAATCGGTCCATCGATCGACACGCCACCTTTCTTTCCTTTCCTTCCCCAGCGGCCAGGAAGACATCCAGACAGTGAAGTGACCAAAGAAAGAAAACGCACTCGCATGCACCATGTATATACTCACGGTATTTGGCTGGAGGCACGCACAAACTATTCAAGAGTGGTATGCTGGTTGGTCGGTCGGCCGGTCTGTCCACCTGCATGTCAGCCAAACAACAGGCCTGACGAGGACTGTGTGCAGAAGGACAGAAACAACAATTTCATTCCTCTCTACCTGCCAGCGTCATCCCTTCTCCTTTACCTTCTCACTCATCAATCCCCCTAAGATAAATCGAGTTTCCCCCAACCGAACTGTGGGAATGAATGACTGCCTCCATCTTACACCTCCGGGAGGGACACTCCGTTTGAGCAAAGTCTGTGCCGACTGCCACGTGCGCAGTGATGAAACCTGTAGCGGGCAGACTGAAAGAGTGAGAAAGAAAAAGAGAACAATACTGGACGCTTGTGAGAGAGACGAAGAAAGAAAGAGCTCAAAGTACAGTCACGAACCCTCTACTGTGTTGCCTTGGCAAAGCTTTGAGAAGTGAAGTGGAGCATTCGAAAGCAGGAAGGAGAAAGAGTGACACACGGCCTGCAGGCCGGCAGGCAGCTAGTCCCTTCGATCATTTGTGTCCAATCTGGAGACGAGACAGGGACAGCATCCTATTTCTCCTTCATCCCTCTGTGTGTCTGTCTGTCTGAATTATGTGAAAATACACACATCCTAAAAACGAGGCTTTTGAATCCTGCTGAACATGAGCAGGAACGAAGAGCAGCCTGCCGGGCACCCCCCGAATGCATGACCTGCTCTCTCTTTTCGTTTACGCCGCTCTTCTCGTCTTATCAGAAAAGCTGCTTTCTCTGCGCTTCCCTTTTCTTTCTGTGCTTTCTGATATGGGAAGACAGACGGCTTGGGAGGGATAGGGGGTCGGATGATGCATCCATCCAGACGTCCTTCCGTAAAACCAAACAAATCCTGAATTCTCTCTCGCTTAATTGTCGTTCTTGCCTTCTACGGGGGACGGTGGAAGGAAATGGAATACAAAAAGTGCCGAACGAAAGCGTTGAGTAGCAGGCACTGAGACAAGGAATGCATTCTGGTACAGGAGGTCGAGCAGTCTGAGAGTAGTCTGAATGAAGAAATGACAAAAAGACTCGAACAGAAAGAAAGAGAGGGAAAGAAGAAAGACTGGTAGACGGAAGGAAGGAAGAAAGGAGACAGGCATAGACAAACAAGAGAAAGAGAATGAACGAAGGAAAGAAGGCGCGAACGAACTAACTGCCATAGAAAGGAACGAGAAAATAAGGAAGAAAGGAAGAAAAACAATGAGAAATAAAGAAACAACCAGAGATGATCAAACAACTGCATCTCCTTTCTGTCTGTTCGTCTCTCAGCTGGAGAGGAATGGAAATGAGGCTGTCTTTCTAAGTGGCTGTACTCATGATTTGCTTCATGGACGCCAAAAAAAGCGAAAAGGCCCACCGCCCTGACCCTTCCCACCAGTCACACCGTGCATGTCTTGACTACGGTTGAACAGACCCATAGTAAGCTGTGGGTGTGTTTGTGGGATGCGACTGGGGCCGGTGTATGGGCGCTCGGTAAGTGATGGTGAGGTCCCTTTGTGTCCCTCCCGCATTTTGCACACTTTCTATTTTCTTTGGTGCTCGCGCATTCATGCAGCCCTCCGTGTAATTTCTTCTTCTGCCGGAAGTCAACGCGAAGAGCGCAGGGGTAGAATGGAGACAGAGAAGGAAGGAAGCAAGGAAGGACGTCAAAGAAAAAACAAAGAAGAGGGACCTTCAACGCACCCTCTCCACTATCCTCCTACTGCCAGCTTCTTCCCTGGTCTTTCACCCCTTTCCTTCTGCTGCCGCTTGACCTCTGTGCTCATCTTTGCTGTTGAGGCTCCCTGCTCCCCTCCGGTCTTTTCTCTCTTCTCTTCTCTTCTGTGGTTTGCCTGTCCGGACAAGTACCGCATGCGTAGCCGAACAGACACAGAGAGAAGGACTGAACTACATAAAGACTCAATGAAACTGAGAAAGGAAGGAAAAATACAAAAAATCGAAGGACGAGAATAAAGGATTGACGAACGAACGAAAGAAAGAAACACAAAAAGAAAGGAGAGAAGGGGAGAGAGAGAGAGGGGAAGAAAGAAAGGATGAAAGAACGGACGGAGGAACGAAAGCGCAGAAAAGACGGAGGAAACTTTTAGGCGGGAAAGTCACCTTCGTCTCCACTCCCCTCGCCTCCCCTCCACTCTATTGTTCACCTCGAAACCTCCTCTCTCTCTCCTTTCTGTGACTTTCTTTCATCCTGCTGGGAGGGACTCTCGCCCCCTCGCTCTTAGCAGAAGAAAGAAAAAAAGGCCCGTTCCATGCAAGTCGCAAAAATCAACGTGTCTCTACAATGGACTCCCTGGAGGACTCTTACGTGCAGTTCGTGCAGGGAACGCGACCCCTCCCTCCCTGCTTTTGTTTGTTTTTTTTTGTCTGGCTGTCTCTTCCATCAACGCAGGCAGGCTCCCTCCCCTCCTGTCTCGGAGCACTCATTCATTCAGCCTCCTTGGAAAGAAGCTGGCTTTCTCTGTTTGTCTCTGGAAGGAAAATCCAGCCAGACAGGAAGGGAAGTTGACACGGAAAGACACGGAGGTCGAAAGACAGCTAGTCAGTCAGGCAAATCAGGTAGACAAAAAGAAGGCACTGGATCCACTCCTCTTTCGTCAGCTGCCTCTCAGCAGCAGAGAAGGGAAGGAAAAGTCCTGCCAGACAGACAGAGAGAGTGAATCCTTCTTTCCCTCCCTCCGGACTGGAGCGGAAGGAGCTAAGCGGAATTGGCGGCTTCGTCGCTGGATGGAGAAAGCCGCCAAGGGAAACGGATTTACTCACTCACTCAGACAACTCCGCACTTTTTGGTCTCTTCCTCTTTTTCCCTTCTTCCACGTGCTCCATGGATTAATTGATTTGATTAACCAAAGGGGCTGCAGGGTTCGCATCTCGGCCTCCTCGAAGGGAAACAAGAGAAAAGCGCCACCACTTATTTTCGTCTTTGATGCATCGTTCACTTTTGCTTGAGGCACGTCCATCCTGGAACCAAGCCCGCCTACTTTCCCCTCGTGAAAATCGTACGTGAACGTCCTTAGAGGACAGCAAAAAAAGATAGACGAAAAAAAAGCGAAAGAAAAATGCAGCAGCGGCGAAAAAGAATTGCCAATTGAAAGAATTTGAATCAAAAATCGTGCACGTATAAACTCAAATGCACTCTTTCTCACGCATTCACGCATGCACGCACACTGACATACACACACACACACACACACACACACACTCACTCACTCACTCACCCACCGAAAAAACGAACCCACTCACGCACGCGCATACACTTTGAAGGACATATAGAACAAAAACGGGCACGGGCGAGAGATTGTCTCACCACAGACATTCATACAGACGCCTCTTCACCGAAGGACAGACAGTCGGCAGCTGCGCAGCCAGAAAAGCCTCCGCTTGACTGGCTACCTTCTTGCTTGAGTCAATTTTCTGCCGGCCGATCATTCAGTCCTTTTACAGTTGAAGGGACAGACTGCAGACAACATTCCATTCCATCCAGCCAAGCAGCAAGCCCTGTGCTACTAGGCTCAAGGCTGACGTCCCTTCAACATGCAGACAGACAGACCGACATGCAGTCAGACAGCCACGATGTCAGACCAAAGGCAGGATCCATCAGATCCGCGTCATGCGGGCAGAAATTTCATCTCCTCAACAGAAAGTAAAGGGAGGACGCGCACTTTCAGATGGTCACCTTGCAGGCGCTCCTTTATTCTTTCGATCGTAGAGGGACCCTTTCTGGCAGTCTTCTTTTTTTTTTCTCTCGATCGTAGAGGGACCCTTTCTGGCAGTCTTCTTTTTTTTTTCTTTCGATCGTAGAGGGACCCTTTCTGGCAGTCTTCTTCTTTTTTTCTTTCGATCGTAGAGGGACCCTTTCTGGCAGTCTTCTTCTTTTTTTCTCTGTTGCTCGGATTCGAGGATCCCTTCTTTTTCTTTCAGTTGGGTCACTTTTTTTTTTCTGGCACGGTTGCGAATTCTGTTCCGCGCACCTCCTTTGTCTTGCTCTCATCTAGATGCCCTTCTCCCTTTGTTCGCAGACCGCTTTTGATCAATTTAGGATCTATTTTCGCTGGAGTGGGCAAGGGAGGGAAACACCACAGAAGGAGTGGGCAAGGGAGGGAAACACCACAGAAGGAATTGAGAAGAAGAAAGGGCCTAGGTGTCTCTCTGTATCTGCACGTGGCTGCTTAGCTTAGCCGGCTGCTGCTCAGCCACGTCCCATGTTTGCCTGCCAGACAGCTTGCAAGAGGGAGGGAGGGAATGAGAGAACCAGCCAGGCACACAAAGAAAGAAAGGAGAAGAGTCGCACATGCACCTCAGTCAGTCAACCATTCAACTGCCCCACTCACTCTTTGTCTCTCGGTGTGCAACTTCCCCCTCCCCTCCCATTTTTTCTATCCGCCCCCCTACATCCACAGTACGCTTCGAGGCCTGGTGCGTTACCTTTCATTTCACCCC
>JAHBMJ010001204.1:0-12076 GCA_018398765.1 Chromera velia | reverse complement strand
CCCCAAAGAAAAAAAAGACCCTGCAGCAACGTGACGAAGCCCTCCCTCACTCGTACGAAGATTGCTGACACAAGAGTCACAGCAAGAGAACCAAAGGAAAAGAGTAGCATTCAATCATCCAACCATGCAGTGGAACCAAACACCAACGTGACTCTGTGTGTGTGTTTGTGTGTGTCACAGAGAGAGAGGGGAGAGTGGGGTAGCTGGCCTCTAATCTCGAATGACTCCTTGGTACTGAAGCAGCGACAAAAGAAATAGAAGGACTGCGGCGATCTCGTTCTCGTTCTTGTTCTTTGATCGGCCCCGTGCATGTATGGCCACCTGCCCGCCAGAGGAGAGGGGCATCATTTAGGGAGAGCGACTAGAAACACAACAGAACAGCACAGCGCAACCATGAAAGAAAAAGGATCGATTCGATCCTCCATCCGCCCGCATACAGGTAGAAGACGTCGAAGACAGGACTGAGGTCTTGTCCAAATCTTGACTGCCTGCCTGCCTGCCTGCCTGGCTGCCTTTCTTTACGCACCTGGACTGACGCACGCAAGCCCTCGTTTTTGGCAGCGGAAGACATGATCTCTCTCTCTCTCTCTCTCTCTCTGTGTGTGTGTGTGTGTCTGTCTCTCTCTCGCCCTCTCTTCCGCCCTTGCGAGTCCTGCTCTTTGTTCATCTCGCTCCTGACTGTCCATCCCAGCTTTTGATCTGTCCCACAAGTCCTCTCTCGCTCGGCTCGCAAGGTTGCAAGCCCACCCGCGATGAGGCAGACACGAGGCCCACACATTCTCCCCACATGCCCTCCCTTTGCATTCATTTCTTCATTCAAACCTACATGCATGCATACATATACATGCGTACACACTCACACATGCCCTCCTTTTGCATTCATTCATTCATTCATACATACTCATGCACACACACTCAAACACCCACACGGTGAATGGAGCCCAAAGGCATCAAAATTCGATCTGGAAAATTACACGGACATGCGAAAGTGGACATACGGAAGCGAGTAGAAAATTACCTAATGAAATGAAAAACACGTCTGCACACACACACACACATACATACACCGCACGCACGGACTGAGAAGAATGAGAGAGACAGCGAGAGGACCAGAATGGTCACACACGAAAGAAGGGAGGAAGGACGGAAGGAAGAAAGGAAGGAAGGAAGGGAGGGAGAGAATGCCCCTCCTCTCGCTCTGACATTACGGATCGATCCGGTTGGCTGATCGAGAGAGAACCCCTCGAACAGAGAGCAGACCTTCCTTGCACAGCAGAAAAAAAAAGGTGGGGACACAACTGCCAGTTCTTCAAAAAGAAGGCAAATTTCCGGTAGCCAAAAAAGAACAAGGAAGTACCGGAAAGAGAACAACGAAAAATGGGAGAAGACCCAATGGCGGACGAAGCGAAAAAAAATCCAGAACAAGCATACTGTCGGATAGATGAGATGAGAGAACGCATGAAGACGAACAGACAGATAGAGGGAAGAAAGAAAGGACCTGTTGAGCTTAGACGGGAAGAAGGAAAGAAGAGCACTCGAAATTTATGAAGCGAAGAAAAGGAGAGAAGAGGCAAAGGAAAACACACACACACACACACACGAACACGCACACACATACACACACACACACACACACGCGGAAGAGTGGGAACATAGAGAGAGAAAGAATGCACATTTGGAAAAAGAAAGCAAGAGGACCTTGCTCGCTCTGCCAAAAAGAGAACGAAGGTGCTTAGTGACGTGCATAAGTGAAAAAATGCAGAGGCAAACACGCAAGTGGTTTCACTTGTCTCAGATTCGGTGACTTTTCTTCTGTGTTTCTGCTTCTGCCCCATTCATTCTCGAACGCAACCGAAGACAGCATCGCGTTCAGAACACCGGAAAGGACAGTCAGTGAGAGAAACAGCAGAACGCCAGCTTCCTTTCCATTGACGATATGAATAGAAGAAGGGAAGAAAGCAAATTACGTGCCGCTGCACTTTCCTCTCTTTACATGCTTCTTTCCTTTGTTCCGTATATGTTGTTGCACAAGGTCCTTCCCATCCCCAGCCCATCCATTCGCCCGCCAACCTCGACACCCTGCTCCCCCCCACCCTACTCACTAGCTCCCTCCCATATTCTAGTGGGGGCGGACCCAGTCACCCTTTTCCCATTCTGCTCCATGGGTGAAGGCCCCGGCATGCCCACTCGCAGCCACAGATGCCGGGGTCCCGTCAGGGACCAAGGGAGGAGAGTGCAAACTGTCCAAGAATCCGCCCATCGGCACGATCCCGTCTGACCCAGGCGGGGGTCCTGGGGGGGGCCCCGGCTGGAGCGGCTCGTTGGCGTGGGGTGGGGCCTCTGCGAAATGTCCTGGAGGAGGGTGCGGGTGTGGAAGTGGTTCTGGAGGAGGGGGATAATGCTGAGGGTGCTGACCGTGGTGGGGCGGTGCGTGGTGCATGTGGTGCGATTGGTCCTGCGCGTGTGCGGGACTGTGGGGGGGATCTAGGGGGGGCTGGTGAGAGTGGGGTGCGGGGTGGGTATCCCGTGGGGGCGGTTGGTTGGGTGGCGGGGGGTAGTCGTAAATTTGGGAAGGGGGAGGAGGGGGGTGTTGTTGGTGGCCCTCTCTATGGGAAGAATAAGGAGAGTAGGGGGGCCCCTGCGGGGGAGGAGGAGAGGGTTGATGTTGATGATGGGGGTAGTGTGGATAGGGTGTTGATGAAGAAGGGGGAGGGTGTGCAGGTGCGGGTGCAGGTCCACGTCCTCCTCCCAGGTCCCCGTGCACGTGGGGGGGAGGGCGGGTCGGGGGAACGGAAGGAGGGGGTCCCGAGGGCTGTCCCGGTCGCCTTGCTGAGGTGGAAGAAGCGGCTTGGGGTGTGGAGTGCGGTGGTGGGTAGTGGTCGTCTGCAGGCTGTGGGTGGTCTGGGTGAAAGTGCCCCCCGTGGCGGAGGGGTGTGTGAGGTTCAACAGGTGAAGCGTGCGGCGGTGGTGGGCCTGGAGGGGGCGGGTGGGCTGACGAGCCTCCCGATACGGATCTTGTTGGTGCGTGCGTGGGTGCTGCGCCATGTTGTGCCGGGGGCATCCCTTTGGCTGCTCTGAGTTCTCTGTAGAGCTCGTCCAGAGCTGGAACGTCAAGAGACTGCAGATAGGAGACTAGAGATCGGTGATGGTGCAATTGCACTGGGTAGTGCGAGGCTTCACTGTGAATTGAAGAGGCACCTGAAGAAGCAACAGAAGGGGGCCGGTGAATTTGCTGACCGCCCAAACCAGGAGGCGGAGCTGAAGCAGCTGCAGACCCACCAGCCCCACCGCCGAGTTCCCCGGAAGGTCCCCCTCCGGCAGTGGCTGTCTGTGTCTGCCTGCTCCCGGTGCCCCCCCTGGGTTCGGGAAGACTAGACAGCTCTACGGGCTGGGCCTCGTTTGACGACCATCTCTGAGCCCTAGCGTCTGAGAGACACAGAGAGAGAGAAAGAAAGGGGAGAGGAAGGGAAGGAGCTTTGGATACGGATGAAAGAAAAATCTAGCTTCGTTTTTAAAACACTGAGAATGCGACCACACTTTTTCTTCTTCTTCTTCCTCTAGAACCCGACCTTCATTCTGTGAGGATCCTTCCAGTGGCTCCACCCAGTCGCGGTTTCCGAAGCAAAAGCGAAAAAGGAAAGATAGGCAGGCCATGGCTTCTTGTTGTGAAAAAAAAGACGCAAGATTCTGTTCAGACCCCCTGTTCTTTCTTCTTCCTTTCTGTCGTCTTCTCCTCTTCTGTTGTCTTGCTCCGACAAACAAACCTTCAATGAGGCTGGATAAATCCAGGTTCTCTTTCCGGGCCCTCTTTTCGAGCTCCGTGTAACGATATCTGCAGGCAGCCAGCCATCCCCGGCGCGCAATAAGAAAAGAGATTGGCAGAGGGTGAAGGACGGATGGAGACATGACACGTCCACCTGCCTGCCTGCCGGTCAGCAGGGGTCCTCCTTGGACAGGGGAGGGAGTGGAGACACAAAACAAAAAGGCGAATGACCCCCCACAAGTATAGCTACCAACAGAGAAAGCTCTGCGTCAGAATTGAAAGAGGGAGGGAGACAATGCTTCATTCATTCCTCCCGCGTGCGTAGGATTGACCCAAGACAGTTTTTAGTTTTACATCCTTGTCGTAAAAAAAAAACAATGAAAGAGCAAGAAAACAGGTGACTGTGAAAGCAGGCGAGACAGACAACACGCAAGCATACAAGTACTGAAGGACAAAAGCAGTTCTTTCTTTCATTCCATCCGAAATGACTTCTTCTTTTCCAACTGGCTCAACTCACTTTCGCGGCCTAAGTTCGTGTGCCCCGTGTGCATGCCTGCATTTGTCTCCGAGGGGGCACTTTCCGTGAAGCCAGTACTTGCAGATTCCCGTCTTGAAATAGTCGTCCGTCGCACGGAGATCCCCCTCTGATGAAAGTGGGTGTGCGTTTGTGCATGCACGCAACGGCATCAATACAGACAGAAAGAAAGTCAGACACCCGAAAGGAAAGGGGGGAGCGAGATGGTCGGAAGATCACGTAGAGAAACTTAAATAACAGGATAGGACACAAAGACACGAACACGCATACAAATCAGATATACGCATACGCATACGCATACGCAGACGCGTGTACAGCCCCAGAGAGAGAAGCGTCGGTCGATGACATCTTTCCTCCTTCCAACCCGACCCTGCTGTCTGTCTGGAACGTTGGGAGAAACAGAACCAACGACCCACCTCCATGGGCATACCGGCACTGCTCGCCTCGCAGCCGGCACGCGCCTCTCAGAAACGCGTCGCAGAGTTTCGTTTTTGTCAACGCCGGGCCGCTTCTCAGCTCCTGCGTGTACTTACCACACACACACACACACAGAGAGTCAGTCACTCAGTGAGCCCGTCAGTCAGTCAGTTAGTCAGTAAGAAAGAGAGAAAGAAAGAAAGAAAGAAAGAAAGAAAGAAAGAAAGAAAGAAAAAAAAGAAAAAAAGAGAAAGAAAAAAAAAAAGAAAGACGAGAAAAGAAAGAAAAGAAAGAAAAGAAAAGAAGAGAAAAGAAAAGAAAGAAAGAAAGAAAGAAAAAAAGAAAGAAAGAAAGAAAGAAAGAAAAGAAAGAAAAGAAAGAAAAGAAAGAAAAGAAAGAAAGAAAGAAAGGAAGGAAGGAAAGAAGTAACATGGAATTAAAATGCGACGAAGGAAAACAGGCAGGTAGGCACAATCTGAGGACTAGACATCCACACCAACTTCTGTATTTTCACCTGGAGACATGCGAGGATTTTTTACAAATGCACAGACGCCCTTCAATTGTTTTCACCACTCATTCACATGCAACTGTACACGGAGACACTCCTGGTGACAACAAGGAAGGAAGAGGCCTGAAGGGCGACGAGCCTTAGGGGGGAAGCCGAAGAAAGAAACGGAAAGAGACGAAGAGTGGAGAGAGGAGAGAGGCGCGGGGGGAAGAACAGATGCAGAGAGTTAGGAGGGAGGAGAGAGAAAAGGGCCAAGAGCGTGTTCTCCTCAACAGAGGAGAGGAGAAAGACCAGGGGGCCAACACACAAGCAAGAGAGCGCGGCGACATGCACAAAGAGAAATGGAGGCGTGGGGGTGGAGATGGCCATCGAGGCTGACCGTTTCGGTGTGTGCGTAGTTACAATTCTCTCCCTTACGACAAAATCCGGATGCCAAGAACGGACACATCTTTATCCTGCAGGCAGCTTATGCATTCATTTTCATACAGGCTTCTTTGAATGAATGCATACGACAAAATCCCGATGTCAAGAACGGACACATCTTTATCCTGCAGGCAGCTCGCAGCTCGCTCAAACACGGACACCCATGCAGACGCTGTAATAGAAAGGAGAGGAAAGAAAAGAAAAGAAAAGAAAAGGGAAGGAGAGGAAAGGAAAGGAAAGGAAAGCAGAGAAAAGGAAATGAGAGGAAAGGGAGGTGAAGAAACGATGAGGGCGGACAGTAGAGACCGGGGGGGGTGAGATCGAGCCTCATCATCACCGAGGAGGGCATAGAAATTGAGGGGAGCGGGGTCGCCCTTGGGACCTTCGAAGGTAAAGGGGTGAGGTGGATGGAGAAAAAGAAGCAGGATCCCTGTATTTGCGTGGAGGGAACCCATATTGATTGACATCCGAACCGAGAAAAACTGCGGAGAAAACAAAAAGAGAAGAGACGGCAAACGAATCGATTCGAAGATGGACCCCTCGCTTGCAGAATGCCAAAGACCGTCTCTCCCATTGCTTCCTGCCCTTCCACCTCACACTCCTGTGCTCAAACTGACCTATAAAATTGGTCTGGAACCACCCCCCTTGGCCTTGCCGAACCCGAGGCAGACCCACCGTCCACTGACCCCTCCCCCCCTCCCCCAGGTCTCATCCTCGCGTGTTTCCTTCTTCCCTGTCTCCCGACTTCTCTATTTTAGAGAATCACCCTGTACTGTGTCTCCGTCTTACTGTTCTGGTAGGTGGATAGCAAAAGGAGGAAGACGGGAAGACTTCTCTTCTCTTCTCAACTAAACGCTCGGCGGGAGAAGGAAATGAACACCTGTCTCGTCTGCTTTGAGACTCACAGGAAAAAAGATGACTTTGGTCGCTAGTGTTACCACTACTGCATAAATAAGAGAGTGAAAGCTCCAGAGGGTCAGTCCCTGTCCTTTCTTTGGAAGAATACGACACCGAAGACTTTTGGCGTCTCTGCCTGAATTCTATTGTGTCGGCCAATCACACGAATGACAGCGCGATCAGCTTTCCTATTCAGACTCACAGTCGCACTACTCAGGCTACATAAGCATAAGAGAGTTGGAGAAAACCTGAGTCGATCTCTTCAAGTTCTTCTTTCTTGACGTAATCTGGAAAAAAAGAGAGAGAGCTGAAATGAGCTGAAGAGTCAGCCTGCAAATGCCTGCAATCAGCCGCGGGCCGTCCGAGATCCGGCCGCGGGCCCGGGGCAATCGGGGGCATGCCGGGGGCCGAGTGCCTTAATTCAAAGCTAGGGCCCCGGCCAGCTGCATGCAGGTAATGCATGCATGCCGGGGCCTTTTCAGTGGAAAGCTGTGTTGCTTTACGACGAGGCATCTTCGAGGCTAGCTGGGGTGTGGCATGGTGTGGCTTAATTGGGATGTTCTATTCATAGCTTCATATAGCTTCTTTATAAACTCTGTCCGACGCGGTGATACGCGGTGTGCGTTCACCAATGAAAGCACGCTTACGCTTACGACTGCTCCAGCAGCCGCCCGAGTCCAGCTACCCTGAGCCTTCACCTCAGTCTTGCACCGTGTGTGTACGTACGTGCCGCGGTTACGAACACACCGATGCCCCAAGTCAGCATAAGACTGCTCATTCGAAAGACCCGCAGGGCTTGAAGGCCAGATCGACAGATCAAAAATCCGAAGCGGGCTTCGTTCGCCTGCACGTCTCGCTGGTATTCGAGCTCCTACAACTGGCTCGACGACAACGCTGCATTGAAAACAATTAACCCGAGCGAGATGGTTTCTACCCGAAGTCAGAGCCGCAGCAGCAACAGCCGTGGAGCGACCACATCCGACCCGTCTCCATCGCCCTCCAAAACCAAGAAGGAAAATAATTCGTCGAAGAGCACGAGCGGATCCGATTCTGTTCCTCTGGTTGGAGGCTTCTTTCTCCCCAAACGCCAACTTTTCCGGGCTCTATTCCTGCTGTTTGCCGTCATCGGCGGTGGCGCTTTCTACGGGTTGGCAGGCAGCACCAAATCTGCGTTCCTCGACTTCAACGGGGCGTTTTCCAAGTGGCGGTGGCCGCTCCACCTTTTCTTCTTCGCCAGTTGGTTCGGGTGTTCTGTGTGGGTCTCCTTCGTGGCTGGTCTGGTGATGTTCTACTCCCTTCCACGGCATGTCTTCGGACAGCTACAAGCGAAACTGTTCCCGAGGTACCTTTGGATGATTTTTGCGTGTCCTCGACTCTCCACATTCGACATACGAGACAACTTGCAGTGCCATTCGTTTCACACACACACACACACACACACACACAACACAGAGACACACACACAGAGAGAGAGAGAGAGAGAGACTTTTCAGTAAAGCTGCGTTCGCGGCTAGCATCCAAATCTCAAGCACCAGGTTGTTTTTGCATGCAGTAGGATTTCCTGTCTATCCAGCGGACTCCTGCCCCCACATTCCTGTCTGCCTGTACGGTTCCGCTCTCCTGTGCAGGTACTTTCAATTTTCCGTGCTCTGCATTTCCGTGTGCCTGGCACTCGAAGTGTGCGCAGCGAAGTTCCGCGGTAGCTCGAAGTGTATGCCCAGGGAGCAACAAATGAACTTGATCGCGGTGTGGGGGATTCTGCTGCTGAACTTGCTCTACTTCGAACCGGTGACAACGAAGGCAAGTATCCGTCTTTTTAGGGTGGCTGCGTGGGTGTTGTTGTGAGTGAGTGAGTGAGTGTCTCTGTCTCTGTCTTTCTCTGTCTCTCTCTGTCTCTGTCTCTCTGTCTCTCTCTCTCTCTCTCTCTCTGTGTGTGTGTGTGTGTGTGTGTGTGTTGTGTGCGCATGTCTATGAGTTTGTTTGCATGGGCTTGCGGACACGTCAAGGAGCGCGATGCGTGGTCTACTTTCGTCAAGAGCGACATGCAGTAGAAAAGACGAATTAACCCAAGACCGTATTGCATGATGCAGTCTTTCTGTGTTTCTTTTAGCACTTTGTGTCAGTCTCTCTTATATGAATGTCAATCTAGATGTCAATATGTGAAACTGAATGATGTCTTTTTGCTGTATGTTTGCAAGTACGTGTGCAGGTAATGTTTCTGCGCCATGCTGTTGAGCGACGGCTGGGCACAGGTCACGAGGTTGGCCAGCTGAGACCTTGGGACCCGGTGAAGGCGAAGGACCCCGAACTGGTCTCTCTGAGTGCCCGATTCGGAAAGCTGCACGGCTGTTCGACTTCCCTCAACCTGCTGGGTCTCGGGCTTGGATGCTGGCACATATGTTGGATTGGAGCGAGGTTGTGATTCTGATTCTCGATCGTGCACGCAGCTGCAGTGCAATCCGAAAATTTCGTATCAGGATCAAATGTACAGAAGAATATGGTTGTAGCGCAAATGTGTTTGGCCAGTGGGAACCCCATCCTTATGCTGGCGCCGGCCCGGTGCACTGTGGGCCACGGTATGTGGACGACTTTGTGAGTGAGGGAGTAGCCCTTCGATTAATTCTTATATTGAAGAGAGGACCAGCGAGAAAACTTTTTGCGATGGCCAGGGAAGGAGCATGTGACTATGACTATGACGCGCCATCGTCATCCATATCCAGAGCTGAGAGCTAGCTGGATACTTCTAACGTTAGGCAGGGAAAAGTTGTGTGTGTGGTGTATGGAGCTGCATTGGAGCATTATAGAGCGCGATTTTAGAGTCTGAGTCAACTGTTTAACCTAGTGTTTGACAGTCTAGTTGATATGCAGCTAGATATAAGTAAATGTAAGTGTAAGTGATTAGTGGTGCCCTAGAGCACTGTCGCCGTTTTGTCTTATAGAGGTCGCCCCCGTTTTGTCTTATGCAGTGACTCAGTGACACAGAGTCGGACTCAGATTCGATCATACCTAGCATTAATATTATATAAAAAACATCACTAGGGACATCATTTAATAGACATAATTACCCAGGCCGGCCTAATAGTGATAGTAATAGATTAGACTAAATTTTGGATAATAGATCGACTTTTCGACATCCAAAATCCTAGCCAAAATCCTATTTTGAATCACTTTAATTTGGACCAGCCAATCTATAATTATAAAGTATTAGTTAGTACTAGAGTTAGTATTACTAGTAGAACTGGTAGTATTAGAAGCTTCAATTAAAAAAGTATATAATATATGTAGCAAAACCACGTTAATACCTAAGCTTTATTTTGATACTTTCTATCTAGATCAGCACCGATTCAGTGGCCGTCATCAGTGAAACTATAACTTTAGATTTTGGAACGGCCCCAAATTGTTTAAATTTGTTTTGGATATTTAGTCCAAAATACATGTGATTCCCCAAACCTATACCTAGACCTACTATATTAAAACAGTAAAACTTATAGCACGTACATTTTACCACTTATATACTGTACAATGTTTCAAACATTTTGAATCACTTCAGTACACCGAAAGAATAAGAAAAGATTCACTCGCTTTTATCTAAGAGAGGCGCGCGAAGCTGTCCCTCGAGATCTACC
Source organism: Chromera velia (assembly GCA_018398765.1). Classification (NCBI taxonomy): domain Eukaryota; family Chromeraceae; genus Chromera; species Chromera velia. The sequence goes on along the minus strand of JAHBMJ010001204.1, from coordinate 1,907 downwards.
GTCTCCTCTCTCTCTCTCTCACCAAGCGCACCGCCTCCCGGAAAACCCAGCTGGGGAGACTGCAGAAGATGCATCTGCCCCTTTGAGGGCCTCTCCTCCATCGTTGCGCTTCTCCCAAGGGGGGGATAGGGAGCAGACACCGCCGCATCTCCCGCGGGGGTCCTCTCCCTGGGCGTCTCTCCCTGCTGGTCGCTGTCATTCAAACTCCCCCCTCCCCCCTGCTGCCACACGAGGGAGACGCGGGTGTCGGACGCGCGGCGGGCGAGGTCGAGGCGTTCCAGAAGGGATCCTCCCCACCTGCAACACAACATCAAAATGTGAGCATTCCTCGGGTGCATCGTGCATGTACTGGCATAGGTGGAGAGATTCTTTGCCTCTGATTGAGAGGGATTGACAAGCCGGCAGATCGACAGCCCCACAATTCTCGCAGATACTCGCAGCCTGCGTGCGCGCGCGCTCTTTCTTTCTTTCTTTCTTCCTTTCTCCTTTTTCTTTCTTTCTTTCTTTCTTTCTTTCTTTCTTTCTCTCTCTCTCTCTCTCTCTCTCTCGACTTGTGTGTGTGTGTGTGAGAGAGAGAGAGAGAGAATGACACAAGGGAACTTTGTCGATCCATCACAGAGGCTTCAGACAAACTCTGTCTCTTGTCCATTCAGACGAATTCCATGCGGATCTTTTACTTTCTTCTCTTCGGGCAGATATGCTTCAGGACAATCGCGCACTTTCAATGAATGGGTTTACAGAGAAAATGCATCCTATAACAAAAGAGGAATTCTCAGGGGGAAAGCGGCGCGGACGAATCTGGGGGGGGAGGGGGGGAGAGAGAGAAAGAAAGGAAGAAAGAAAGACAGACAGACAAACAGAAAGAAAGAAAGAAAGAAAGAAAGAACGAAAGAAAGAAAGAAAGAAAGAAAGAAAGAACGAACGAAAGGAAGAAAGAAAGAAAGAAAGAAAGAAAAAAAGAAAAAAAAGGAGAAAGGAAGAAAGAAAGAAAGAAAGAAAGAAAGAAAGAAAGAAAAAAAGAAAAACAGAAAGAAAGAAAGAAAAAAAGAAAGAAAGAAAGAAAGAACGAAAGAAAGAAAGAACGAAAGAATGAAAGAAAGAACGAACGAACGAACGAAAGAAAGAAAGAAAGAAAGAAAAAAAAAAAAAGAAAAAAAAGGAGAAAGGAAGAAAGAAAGAAAGAAAGAAAGAAAGAACGAACGAACGAACGAAAGAAAAAAAGAAAAAAAAGGAGAAAGGAAGAAAGAAAGAAAGAAAGAAAGAAAGAAAGAAGAGAAAGAAGGAAGAGAAAGAAAGAAGAGAAAGAAAGAAAGAAAGAAAGAAAGAAAGAAAGAAAGAGAGAAAGAAAAAAAAAAGAAAGAGGAGAAAAGAAAGAAAAGAAAAGAAAAGAAAGAAAGAAAAAAAGAAAGAAAGAAAGAAAGAAAAAAAAAAGAAAAAAAAGGAGAAAGGAAGAAAAAAAGAAAGAAAGAAAGAAAGAACGAACGAAAGACAAAAAGAAAAAAAAGGAGAAAGGAAGAAAGAAAGAAAGAAAGAAAGGAAGGAAAGAAAGAAAGAAAGAAAGAAAGAAAGGAAGAAAGAAAGAATGAACGAAAGAAAGAAAGAACGAAAGAAAAAAAGCACTTACAAAGGTCCTCCCGTTCCATTTGCAGGTCTCTTCATCCTCGTCATGGGTCCCGTGGTTGCTGCTGCCTTTCGCTCCTTCAGCCGATTTGCCGCCGACCTGTCTCGCATTGCTGTCGACCCAAACCTTCGAACCTGCACACGCCCGACTCCGCACCGCACAAGAAATGGAGCTCAGAGAATGCCACTAAATGAAAGACTGACAGACAGAGTGACTGCATTATGCATGAATGAATCATCCACCCACCCACTCAACCCCCCCCCCCCTCCCCCCCCCCCCCCCCCCC
>JAHBMJ010001203.1:0-34086 GCA_018398765.1 Chromera velia | reverse complement strand
TCTCCCCTCATCCGGCGTTTCGTTCCCCCTCTCCCAGGCCTCCACTGCCTTCCTAAAAGGCATGGACGCCCCCGCCCCTCTCGACCCTCCTCCCAAACGCCCCCCCTTCATCTTCACCCCCCCAAGGGGGCCCCGCTCTTCATTCCGCCCTCCCCCCTCAACAATTCACCCCATTTCAATTCACCCCTCCCCCTCCCCCCCCCGCCGTCCACCTTCGTCCCCCCGCGCCTGGGGATCCCCCTGCCACCACCTCCGTCCCGCCGCCACCCCCCCATTCGCCCCTTCAAGGGGGGGAAGAGGAAGAAGAAGAGGAATGAGGAAGAAGAGAGAGAGAGAGAGATGTGTGGTTGTTTTTTGGGGGGGTGATGGGCATGTGTGAGTGTGCTTCTGGGGGGACGCTGCTGTTCTCTGCGGTCCTTTTCTGCGCGTTCTCGCGACCGTCTTGTCTCTCTTGTCAATCTCTTCGCACGTTTTGCTTCATTCGCTGTGCTCTCTCTCGGGTGTGTCTGTTTTCTGGACTTGACGGCAAGAATTAAGGGTGTGAAAGGAAGGATGTCAAGAGCATGGTGGAGGGGAATGAAGTCGCGAAAGGGGACGTGTATCTAGAAGGTAAGAAAGACCATCATGGTAGATTGGTGGATGGCGTAAATGAATTAATGAAGGCACGTTGGGAGCCGGGTGGGTCGAAGGGAAATGCATGAAATTAAATATTAAGTAAAGAAAAGAAAGGGCCGAATACAATGACGTCTGTCTTTCTCTCTCTCTCTTCTCCCGGGCCCTTGAACTTTTTCAACTCCATCTTTTGTCAGGCGTGGCTTCACGTATCTCTGTCTCTCTCCCTCTCTCTCTCTCTTCTCTTCTGACCGCTTGTCCTTCTCTCTTTTCAATTTGCGCAACTGCGCAGTAGGATGGTGAGGTCAGAAGGAGGACCCGTCCTGTGTAGATTTTGGCGTTTGGTCTTCGTGTGCGTGCACTGCACGGCGTTCTCAAGCAATCAATCTGTAGAGGGAGACGACCAGTCGGGTGCCGGAGTCTGCGCTTCACGGGTCTTTCATACTCGACTCAGAAGCACACGCTTGTGCGTGCATTCGTCAATCTCGGGTGCAATTTGAAGTCTGAAGATGTGTCTTTGGTTCCTGATAAAAGAAAGTCGGGTCGAAATCGCGGAACTGGTTTTGCCCTCTTTTCCAACGAGACAGATGCAGAGTTTGCAGCGTCTGTACTGAAGGGACGGACAATCGTTGCTGACGGCAAGACCTTGACGCTGGGATGGGGGGAGCCGAGTGCTTCATTATTATCTGAAAAAAACAAACAAATTCATCTCCAGCATGGGGATGCACACAAAGGCTCCCCTCCGCAGGTATCTAGGGCACCGATGGGACAGATAACCCAGACTCGGACTGCAGCTGCTGCAAGGGGAGAAGAAGAAGAGGGGGGAAGAGTCACGGATGGCCACGACCAGCGAAGGTCAAGTGTCCCTGAGTCAAGTGATGCTTCGAAGACCGATCCAGATTTCTTTTCCCTCTGTCGTCCGGTCCGTTTCTTTTTGAGAGGAACAGAAACCGATTCCCAAGAAAACAGGCCAAGTTTGAACACAGGAGGGACAAAACCAAACTGCAACCCAAAGGCACCCCATGCATTCAGATTTTGCAGAAGGGGAAGTGGAGATAGAGAGGGACGAGTTAAACGTGGGAGTTCCGCTGTTCTCTGCCCAGGCTTTCTTCTTTCTCGCCCCCTCCATGCAATCCAAAGATTAAATTGCGAGGGATCCAAAGTGCAGACCTGGCCCCCTTCCCTGTCTCTCCAATCAGAGTCTGAAGACTTGCACAGGGAATTCAAAGCGAATGCCTGTACATGATCCATCTTCTGGTGGCCTTGAGAACAGAAGACGTGCAACGGAAGATCATGATGAGTAGAGGAGAGGAGAGAAAAGGAAAGGAAAAGAAACGCCAATTAACCACCCAGGCTTCTTGCCGCAGGGGTGCATCCATGCAGGGGGAAGGGAAGGGCGGTGCTGTGCTCTGCGTTGAACTTCCTTCCCTGCGCGTCCTCGCGACCCTCTTGTCTCTTTCTTTTTTCTCTCTCTGCGCAAGTTTGGCTTCATTCGCTGTGCTCTGGGGTGTGTCTGTTATCTGGACTGGACGGTAAGTTTAACTCCAAAGAAGGATGTGAAGAGCATGGTGGAGAAGCAGAGGGAGTGAACGAGTGGAATGAAATCGCAAAAGGAAGGAGGCGTTTGTCTAGATTGAAGGAAGTATCATTATGGTAGATTGCAAGGTAGATGGCGTAAATAAATGAAGGCACGGGGTGGGTCGAAGGGGAATGAATGAAATTAAATAAAGGGCCGAATGGAATGACTGACGTCTGTCTCTCTCTCTCTTTCTCTTCTCCTCAGGCCCTGGAACTTTATCAACTCCATCTTTCTCAGGCGTGGCTTCACATCTCTCTCGTTCTCTCCGCTCTCTGACACTCTCTGTTTCTCACCATTTGCCCTTCTCTCTTTTCAATTTGCGCAACTACTGCGCAACTGCGCAGTAGGACTGTAAGGTCAGACTTTTGCGTTCGTCTCTGCCCTTTCCAACTCACGTTGAACACCAAGCAATTGTACAAGGAAGGCTTGTCTTTCGATTAGCTGAGTCAGCTCAGAGTCTATCGTAACGGCTCGGACGGCAGAGAGACAGTTGGAAGAGGGTTGAAATCAAAAAAGACAAAAGATTAAGGGGGGGGGGCGAAGAGAGATGGAAAAGAAATCTCCCGACCAAAGCGGCCTTTGATTCCTTCTTTCAATGAGGGAATCCGTTTGTCAGACTGGCTGCATGACGGTCCGTTTTAATAATACATATATTATTTAAGATCGAGTTACCGGTATAGGGGTTGAGCTAAAACATTGGTCGCTGGAAAAATTGTAACTTTGCACCAGTCACTGGAGGCTTCCAAACCCTCAGTACTATACTTTCGTAACCGTAAAATCAAGGTGTTCTAAGATAGTTGTATCTGTAAAAATATTTTTTTTTTTTAAGTGTATATAAATATGTTCTAGATTGTGTTTTATTCAGGTTTAATGTTCCTGTCAAGAATTCTGTAAAGTTAATTAGTGTTTAGATATGCTTAGATTTAAAGTTTTTAAGTTTTAAAATGTTTATCTCTATAGGTTTATCATGCTTTTTCTAGGGATATATAGGAAATAGGTTATTAACTGAACCGAACTAAATCGGTTGCCAGCTAGGTTTAAAACTTACTTTGAAGCTCATAGTACTTTTTAAGTTACCGTGTATTACCGTGTGTCACCCTGCAGTCCTATGTCGCACCACTTTTAGAGATAACACACGTTCCGACTGTATACGCAGAATATTATAAACTCTATATCAAAAGAACTTTAAGCGTTTCAAACATATCTAATCCTAAATCTATAGTCACAAATCAAATGACTAACGTCTCTCCTAAATGTATGTCATAAATCAAATAAATTTAACACTGAATCACACTAAATGTGATGACACACATTCACACATTGACTAGCACATTAAATGAATAAGTAATTAATGTATCTACAAGTAAGTATTCTACTAAGCAGTCTGTATGTTTCTTATTATATATACCATGCACTATTAGTAAAACTCTGAATTAAACATTAAACTGTGGTTTATCACATTATATGATTCACGTACACGTATACTTATTAATACTTGTTAATACTTATCACACATACAAAATATGCAGTCGATCTCGATACGCAGTCTGACTCCTAGTCTGACTCGAAGGAGTCCAATCTGTAAACTCATCTCCTAGCCAATCATATTTGTTCATGAAGTGATTGTGAGTTATATCTGGAAGTTGTGTACCTAGTTATGTACTTATATATATTTACTACTCATGCCAATACTATTACACTTTTAAAAAGATCATGCATATGTGTAGAACATTTTTAAACAGTTTTTTCAAAGTATTTTTAAATGCCTCTGAGTCTCGTCTAAGACCTGGACCACCTGGTCCGGCTGTTCTTGCCTCTTAAAAATCTAAGACACTCTTCTGCCCCATAAGCTGGCGCTGTGTAGAGGAGTGGATCGCTGGCTGTGTGTAGCTTATTGATTCGTCCTGGCCTCTTTTGACCGCCAGCTGCTTGTTCTGGATTAATTCTGGATCCTCGATCCCCTCAGTCAATTCTCTCAACCGGCCCCGGAGATTCCTGTTGATCCCCCGGCGGTGTCGCTTAATTGTTTCGATCCTACTCGGCGTCCTCGAATGGAGTCAATTGTTGGCTCTTTGGTCTGGCCTCCTGTGCTGCCTTTCTGGCATTTTTCCTCTCCTCCCTCTTGGCCTCAAAGCCGCCCTTGACTCCCTCCTTGTCTTCTTCCTTCACTCCAAAGAGCTCCCCCTGTTCGTGGTACGCGTTCAGTCTGGCCGCTCTGCAACGCCATCGCCATCCAATCGATGAGATGATTGTATGCATCCATGCATTCGGATTCTTTGAACACGTAAATGGATCGATGATTGTATGCATCCATGCATTCGGATTCTTTGAACACGTAAATGGATCGATGATTGTATGCATCCATGCATTCGGATTCTTTGAACACGTAAACGGATCGATCGAGGCCTCCGGACAAGGACCCGGAAGGGAAACGTGAATACAGACGAAAGGAAGATGAACAGAAAAAACCAGAAGGCAAATCGAGGGCATGTCCGTTTGATCGATTGTGTCAGAGATCGCGTGGGTGCATGAGTGAGTGAGTACGTGAGTGAGTGTGGAAGGCGCAAACACGCGGAGAGGGCGGACCAACAACCGACAGCTAGAGTGACAGACTGTATGACTACTTTTTTTTTTTCTTCGTTTACCAAACAGAGAGACAGACAGACAGACAGACAGACAGGCAGGCAGGCAGACAGACAGACAGACAGACACACAGACACACAGACACACAGACAGACAGACAGACAGACAGACAGACAGAGAGACACAGAGCGTTTCCATTCCGTCTGTCTGTGCGTGGTCTCCCCTTCGCTCTGTCTGTACACTGGACACAGAAGGCCGGGAATCCTTGTGTGTGCAGACACTGGACACAGAAGGCCGGGAATCCTTGTGTGTGCAGACACTGGACACAGAAGGCCGGGAATCCTCGTTTGTGTAGACACAGAGAAAGACTAGCTCACATGGAGAGTACTTGTTGAAGGAGCATGCACCCGTGCAGAAGCCAAGAAGGAGGGGGGAAAAACAAAAAGAGGAAGCCAAAGGAAGGACAAAACGTTGGAAGCCCCATTGGACAAACAGGCTCTCAATCAGTTAGCCGGGTCAATTTGCAGAGGATGGTTTGTCTCTGTGGAGAATCCACTCATCATACTGCATGGCTCCTGCGAGCGCCAACCACGGTAGACCATAAGCCGAGAGCACGAGAGACAATTGCACAGAACCGAAAAGAATTTGGTGCCATCGATCGCCGTCCCTCCCGGGTAGTTATGCTATGCACTCCCCTGCATAACCAGCCATGCACCCTGCATGCATGTCATGCAGCCCACGTACCTCCAGGCATGGAGTCTCTTCTCTGATTCGATGAAGTTCTCATCTGCCGAGTGGGCCAGGTTCTTCAGGCTTGTTGCCAGAGACTGCATCAATGCACACACACACACACACACAGAGAGGAGACACCACGTGTTTGCGAACCAGCTTGAAAAAAGGGGAAAAGAGAGAGAGAAAAAAGGAATACAATGACGATACTGTTAGAGTGTACTCTCACAGCTTGGTTGTGTCAAATGTTGCATAGGCAAACAGAGAAACAAAGGGTTCAACTCTGATTACCCTCTCAGAGCTCCCAAGCTCTCGTTCAGTCACTCCAAAAATGCTCTCTCTCAGTGTACTTGGAATCTTTCGGCTTTCCTCATGTACTTGCTGGTTTGTTTGATTTTCCGACACGAAATTGAGAGTTGACCAGATTGACCGACAGGACAATTCAAGTGAAAGGACACATCGGGTCCATCATTCACATGCGCATCGTGAGGTGAGTGCTTGGACATTCATGAGAGATGCCAACCACAAACACATTAGGTCGCTAAAGTGTGCTGCCACACATTTTTGGATTAACATGCCATCATGAACGAAATACAGATTCAGACACACTTACAGACCTTGTCACAGACTGACTGACTGACCTTCTCGTATTCCATGTAGGGCTCCTGGTTTCCCACTGCATGCAGTCAGGCAGGAAAAATCAGTTTACAAACAAATCGTTGGTTCAACATCCAATCCCTTCCTGTGCGTCAGAATGTGGAGCTTGTGCTTTGTCCAGAGTATTTATTGTGTGAGGTCAGGTGCAAGCTAGAGAAAGCCTAGAGATGCAACAGGCACCAGGGTCGGCATCTCAAGGGAGAGAGGAGGTGTGTAAATGAAGACATTTACGCTAGGGGAACACATTCGAATCAATAGGCCCGAAAATGGCGACTGTCGCAACTTGGCTGTGTGGATAACGGGAAGATGGGGGTTTGCAGGTGATAGGGAAAAAATAGGAAGAGAGAGAAAGAGAAACGAGTCTCCTCTCGGAGTGACTGACCTATCTTGATTTGTCCTGCTTGTTTTCTTTTTTCAAGTTCAGCTTTGCGAGTATCCAGATCGTCTTGGCGCGCTTGTGAGAGTTTGTCGGCGATTTCGAGCATCTTCTTCGTGTGTGTTTTTAGAATCTCATGGTGTTCTGCGTCGGCTTTTTCGAGGACCCGCTCCAAGTTCTGTGCGTTCTCTTCCATGTCCTCCCTGGCTTTCTCGAAAAACTTTTTCCGTGCGTTCTCCTCAAACTCCTTCTTTGCTTCTTCTGCAAAGAGATCAATCAAGCGATCCGCCAGTCAGTCAGTCAGTCAGTCAGTCAGTCAGTCTGTCAGCTAGTCAGTCAGTCAGTCAGTCAGTCAGGCAATCAGTCAGTCAGTCAGTTAGTCAATCAGTCAGTCAGTCAGTCAGTCAGTCAGCCAGCCAGTCAGTCAGTCAGTCAGTCAGTCAGTCAATCAGTCAGTCAGTTAGTCAGTCAGTCAGTCAGTCAGTCAGTCAGTCAGCCAGTCAGTCAGTCAGTCAGTCAGTCAGTTAGTCAGCCAGTCAGTCAGTCAGTCAGTCAGTCAGTCAGCCAGTCAATCAGTCAGTTAGTCAGCCAGTCAGCCAGTCAGTCAATCAGTCAGTCAGTCAGTTAGTTAGTCAGTCAGTCAGTCAGTCAGCCAGCCAGCCAGATGTTTTCCGTCCTTTGCTTTTGTCACTGTGTGGAACACTTCAAAAATGTTGAAGGATGAGAAAGGGGAAGGTTTCAGGAGACTCTCAATGTTTCTTTCAGGGCCTCGGTAAGAAAATGAAGGGCTGCCGGATGAGAAGTGTGAAGAGGCAGCCAGGCTCACTGAGAGAGAGGACGGAAAAAGGGGGCAAAAGGTCGAAAAAGGGAACCGAACACAGGAGAGGAAGCCCCTTGATGGGGCAACAGGAAAGAATCCGACGGAATTTACCAGAAAGGGGGGGAGGCCTTGAGAAGATTCCGGGGGGGGAGTCCGCGGGGAAGATTCCCGCAGCCGCCAGTCGTTTCTTCTCGGCAATCTGCTCCCTGATCTTTTTGATCTTCTCCGCTTCTGCTTTGGAGTCCCCCGAAGCAGCAGAGCTCGAGGAGCTTGGGGGCGAGGCTTCTGAAGCACCACCCGGAGAGCTGCTGGGAGGTGATTCTTCAGAACCTGTTTGCCCCCCCGGGGCATCAACTTTGTCTGCATCTGGAGACCCCAACAGTGAAGTCCTTCTTCCCGCTGCTGGTCTAAGCCTTCCTCCCGAGAATGCGTCGCTCGTTGATTCGACGCAGTATTGAAGAACCAAAAAGGTGAAGAGACAAACCGACAGCGGCCTGTATACATTCCAGGAGAACACATGCATGCATGTACTCATGCAGAACTTCGATCCTTGCATGCGGAACATCAATGCTCGATCACAAGAACAAAAACCATGAGTCCGAATGCATGTATGCACATGAGCACACCACACGCTGACCGAGGCAGTCTCATTCTTGTCCCGTCCCCCTTCTGTCAGGTCAAAACGGGGCGGAGGCTGTCCATTCTTAAGCGGCACAATCGAAGGGAAACGAAGTGCGAATCACTCTGCATTGACCTCAAGGATGAGGAGGACAGATACTGAACGTCGATCACTGCATGAAGGTACTCAGAGAGACTGCCAGCTTTGAGGAGCCACACGCCGCCAGGGAACTGACAGAGAGTCACACATGCCTTTTCGAAAAATTGCAATACGCACGACTGCTGCTCAGCGCGATGCCTGCATTGCATAATCGAAGCCACTGCACAGACAAAACATCAACAAGCAATGCCCATGGTCGATCTGTTGTCTTCAAGTATACGCATTTCTGCTTCATTGACAGTGTTTCGATCCATTCATATACAATGCACTAGTTGCTTCTGACAGCGCATGTCTCAGATTGTCTAGCCCTCAGTTTGTGTACGTATTTCTCTTCTGCAGTGTCTCTCCTGCATGTCCGGTGCATGTATCGGTGTGCACGATCGATCGACATCACGATCTTTGGTGTTTCTCTGGTCCTGCGTCGGGCCAGTATGCATCTTGCTTAGGCATAGATCCTGTCCGTCTGACAGTGTTACGCGGTCATTCTGCTGCTCAATCATCATTCTGCTGCCAGCGCAATGATGGCCTTGCCCCCCCCCTAGGCGGCTGGGCCCCTAGACTAAGCCATCGATCCTAGTTTATGCCTTTCATGGCAAACAAAAATTAATACCTTTCATTCTTCGTGTGTTCGCGTGGTCAACTCTGTCTATCTATAGATGAGTGTAGTGGCCTTCTTTCCCCTCCCCTGCTTCTTCTTCTGAATCAGTGATCTAGATCAGTGATACCCGTGTCCAAATAAAAAAAATTTGTTTCCCCTCAACATTTCTTTATTAAACTTTTTTTCTTCACACCAATTTTCTTTCTTTCACATACTTGATCTATCAGCTTTCGAGTTCTTATTCATGTTTCTTCAATCTGATGTCATAAGGCTCTTCTTCTCTTCTTTGTCTTTTACCTAGTCTTTTACACGTCCTACCCATAAAAATAGTCATTTTCTTTCCTTTATCTCCCCTGTCAGCACCCCGCTGGCTTTCCCCCTTCTTTTACTCTTTCTTCTCTGCAAAGCCCACATAGGTGGAAAACTCCCTCCCAAGCAGCATCTCAGTGACCTGTGTGTCATATGCGCCGCGGCTTGCCTGAACAGATGCCAAGATTGTTAACGCCATCACGATCTGCATGCGCAGCTGGCAATGCATCGGCCACAAGCCCGTGGCCGGAGAAGCTCTAGAGGATAACGATTGAGAGAGTATATCCTATAAAGTTATTCCATACTATTCCACAAGAATAACAAAAAAAAAACCTCAATCATTGATGGTTGAGGAAAAGAATGGCCAGCTGTAGGGTATAACCAGCTTTCGATTTATTTCTAAGACCATATCTTCTGTTCACATCTTCTAGCAATTCATGATCCTTTACAAATTATACATGTAGGTAGAGGGCATATTCTTTTTATGATTATCCTTCAGGTTGTTGTTCATGATTATAAAAAAAAACTTTTGAAAAAGAATACTTAAAAACCTTCTCAAAGCTTTTTGTTGTGTTCCGCACTGATGCGGCCCACACAATCACCCCGGCGGACCCGGCATGCCCCTCCCTGCACGGTGCAGGCGATCTGCACTTGCATGCACTTATTCTATCTGTAGCATACAAACAAATAATTCTGGTTCAGCACGGTGCTCCCTGTGACTGCTGTTGCCAGCTGATCGATGGAATGAAGTCCTTTGTTTTAGCCGATATCCTGAATTACAGTCTCACGTGACCACGATCCATAGATTTGTTGTACTATGCCTAGACTGCCTGCATTAGGAGTCTAGCTGGTACACAATATAGTAGCAAGCCTGGTTCCGGGTCACGTTTGAGTATCGCGTGACAAAGAGAAACTATAAAGATACACTCTTGAACGAGACGGTTCAAGACGAGTTCTTCAAATCAAAGAGTCAACCAAGAAGGTGAGAGCAAGAAGAAAGGAGAAGTGTGTGCCACTGTGTATGTCTGTTTTTCTTAGAAACTGCATGTGAACATGCAGCCAAAGGCGCGAGCTCTGCGAAATCGAATTTCTGATATGGAGACGAACTGCAACAGAGGCAGCAGCAATACTCAAACGTGATCCGGAACCAGACTCGCTACCATATTGTGTACCAGCTAGACTCCTAATGCAGACAGTCTAGGCATAGTACAACAAATCTATCGATCATGGTCATGTGAGACTGTAATTCAGGATATCGGCTAAAACAAAGGACTTCATTCCATCGATCAGCTGGCAACAGCAGTCACAGGGAGCACCGTGCTGAACCAGAATTATTTGTTTGTATGCTACAGGTAGAGTAAGTGTATGCAAGTGTAGATTGCCCGCACCACGCAGGGAGGGGCATACCAGGTCCACCGGGGTGACTGTGTGGGCCGCGTCAGTGCGGAACACAACACCTTTGTTTGGAAAAACAAGACGCATAATGACATTATGGTAGTAGACCTAGTGGCATACCCTCAAGCTAATAAATATTGAGACAAGTTGAAGAGGATTCATCTTAAGTACATTCAATCAAGTAGCCACAACCGTTTATTTTGAGCCCCCAAAAAATCTTCATGGGGTGTGCATAATTTTTTATATAAGGTATTATTATATAAGAATCCTGTCTTCCATCATCTATATATACTTCTATTTTATAATTTTGCTAGTAATTTTCTTAAATTTAGTTCTTTTTGAATAAATTCGGATCCTAGTTCGGATTATTCGATCTGGAGTAGTATTCTTAAATAAAATATTTTTATAAATACATTACCACAACGTCGGGTTTAGTTAAATCATTATCATTGATTATTAATAATTATCAAATAGATATACAGCTTTTCACTTTTTATAACAGTCACTTTATATATTATTTAAATAATTATGTATTAATTGTTTTGTAAATGTAAGTGAGCTACACTGTTAAGATATATGAAACACTTTAAATAAAATAAGATAAGTTGATGAATCTCATTAATTCTGCTCTGTTTGACGCACACTCAACCGTTCTTTACATTTTCTTTTCTTTCAGACCTCTACTTTCTTTGTGGTCTTCCCTTTTTCCCCTTTGCAGCGTAGGGACCCTCCCGCCATGAACTGGGCCAGGCCGTTGCTTCTCAAGGGGGCACGTGGCTGTCTAGATCGGTACAAATGCAGAGGCGCCCTACTGCGAGCAACATGCAGTATCCAGTTTCTCAAAATACTCAAACTGCTTTTTCTTATATATACAGCTCTTTTTCCCCCTTGAAAACTATAGACGTTCTGACTGTTTGCCTACCTTAGTGCCTACCCGAGAACATATGAGCAATCGGAGTGGGTGTAAGCTATGGAAGCTATATTTTTGTATGGAACCAAAGCCTTTCAAGCAGGGATAATTGTTGTAGCAGATGCCAAATTGTTGATTAAGGTTTTTGTTATGCATGCCGCATCCCCGTATATGAGGGGCGGATGCCGCAGATCTAGCCTAGTCTGTCAAAAGGTGCCAAATCGAATCAAAACGACCTCCTTTGTCATAACTTTGCCGTCCCAAGCATTCTGTACACACGCAACATCACTCTGTGGGCACTTGTGTAAAAGTGTGGGATCCCATGGGGGTTCAATTCCACCATACAACACTTAGTTTTGTTAACCTTCCTCCTGTGGTGATTTCAGACTGAACCACCAAAAATGTGGGTCAAAATCTTGCGTCTCAGAGCCTGCCCCGGCAACTCTCCCAACATCCCAACGAGGGATGTTGGGGATGTTGCGGATCGTTGGGATGCATGGGCACGCGCGCGCATCGGGCCCATCCGCGGCCCGGGCCGGGCCTCCATGCATGCATGGAGACGGCCGCGGCCGGCATGCAGGCCCATGCAGCATGACCTCTACAGTCTCAGTGATTCTCAGTGTGGTGTGAAGATGCTCATAGATGCTGAGCTTAATTCAAGCCGATGTGAACCTGTATCATGTCATTGCATGTCAGCAAACAATGGCAAAACATGGCAAAACAAGAAGACTCAGGCAACCGCATCAGATTTTTTGATCTCGACACCATTATCCAGAGAAGGTGTACGTATCTACACCAGTGATTCCTGCAACATGTATGGAGACACAGACGGTCCGACACCGACCCATCAGTTGTCTGCCTGAATGTCCGCGCTAATACGTGAGCGCCTGGAGAGTAACTTGTGGTAGAAAGGCAGGTAAAGACAGGATCTGGAGAAGAGTTCTCTTGACCAGACTGCCTTCTTGATCGATCGCTCGGTCCTCTGTGAATCGTGTCAGGAGTATCCTCGCTTCGAGGCCTTTGTGAAGTCAAGAGCCAGAGCAGTCGGCGTTGTTCTGCGCTGGTTTTTGCCCTTGAGCAGGGGAGAGAAAGACCACCGACCGCTTAGAAACATGGTTCGTGCCACTGCTGCCTGGCCCTTCCTCCTGGGCCTCTTTTCGATCCTGAATTGGGGTCTTCTTCTTTGCTCGGGAGCCCCGTCTCTTCTGAGCGCGGGCACCAACGGCGTCCTGACGGCGGTGGAGCTGTCCTCCCCCCTGTGCGCAATTGAGCCTGGCCACGTGACACCGGAACAGTACCTGTATTTTGTTGTCTGCCCTCATAGCGTTACACAGCTGAAGATGTCCTTTGCAGCAGAAGGGCGGATCGATGACGACTCGGGCAACAAGGGGATCAACAGCACCGTGGTATACTTCGGTACGGGGAAAGATTCCCATTTGGTTCGGCTGATTGTATGCAAAGAGGCACAACGCTTAGAGACTTGTACGCGTTATTCGATTGTGGCGTCGGACAGGGGGTCCAACGAGACTTCTCTGAGTGTTCTGGACTTCTCCTCCTCCCTCTCACCCCTGACACCCTCTTTCGCCCCTGACGTCTTCACCTACTCGCTGGAATTGTACAAACACTTTCCCGTGGTCCTCCGGGCAGCTGCGGCTGCTGACGGTCTGGTGGCGCTGCGTGGATCCTCGTTTGTCGACAGTCACTCGGTGGTGGAGGAGATAGTTCCAGAGACGGAGGAGGGGACGTTGATCCTCGACGTCCTCTCTGCAGACGGCAGCAATGCCACGACCTATACGGTGAGTCGGTGGGTGGGTGGGTGGGCCTTGTTTGGCACATGTGATTCTGATCAGAGGGCGGCGTTCATGCAGGAGGGTAGAGAGAGCGAAAGGGAAGTTGAATCATGGTTGAATGGGTGGATGGAGACACCCTCGGATTGAGTGGAATGGACAAAGGAGGGAATAGGCATGGCGAAGGAAAAAATAGCGAGAAAGACGAACACAAATAGACTGTGCAAAAGGAGAATGGCGGGACACATGCGCGCATGATCACACACACACACACACACACACACACACACACTCACACACACACATACACAAACACATACACACACACAGAAGAGAGAAAGAGAGAGACGGGCTGCCCTGCGTCCATACGTCTCGATCTGTTTGTGCACATGCAGGGAGGGACTGGCATGCCCACTGGCTGTTGCAACGTGACAGAAACGATGAAGTGACCAGATTGATACCACCTTTCCCTTCACTGCCTCCCTGCATGTCCCAAATTGAGTGGTTGAGTGATTGAGTGAGTGCATACATTTCTCTGTCTGTGCATGGGTGCAGATACACTTTGTTGCCAGGGATCCCCCCGGCCTGCATTGATGCAATATAGAATTCTGTGAAAAAATCAATGCATACATTTCTCTCTCTCTCTGTGTGTATGGGTGCAGATACACTTTGTTGCCAGAGATCCCCCCGGTCCTCTTCTGCGATCTCTCCGATTTGAGGGGGGCACGCTGTCTCCCTCCTTCAGCCCCTCCACCCATTTCTACACACTCAAGGTTCCCCCACCCCCTTCGCTCACAGAGGAGACAACATGGAACGTGGTGGGGATATTTCAAGAAGACAGCAGCGCACACCAAAATGAAACCAACAGAACAGGATTGCAGCAGAGACACCCTCGCGCAGTGAACAGATCCCCCCTGCCGCCTGTGTCTGTTCGAATGGAATGTGAGGCGGTGGATCAGGCAGGGTACATCCAGACGACGGGGGAGTTGGCGCTTCAAGAGAGCTCGAAGCGGAAGAACGTGTCGTTGGAGGCAGGAGAGTTCTCTGTGGTGGAGACTGTGACTGTGTCGGGGGCGAACAGAGAGGGTGAGAGAAGATACGTGATTTTGGTTGAGCGGGAGTCGGAGGATCAGGGAAAGGGGGGCAGGTCTGCTGCTGGGAGGGGGTGGGGAGTGGGGGAGCACCCGCCACCGGATCTTCTTCTCCGACATCTCCGCACGTGGGGAGGGGAGGAAATGAACGAGGAGTTCCATCCGTATAGGTCAGTGGGTGAGGGGAGGAAATGAACGAGGAATTCCATCCGTATAGGTCAGTGGGTGAGGGGAGGAAATGAACGAGGAGTTCCATCCGTATAGGTCAGTGGGTGAGGGGGATATTTGATGATTGGAAATGAGGAGGGGGGAACTCCTTTATGGGGGGTGTCAATGAGTCGGTCAATGGTTTCCCAGTGAGCAGATTTGAGTGCGTCAGCAAAGAAAGTTCCTTTATCGGCAGCTGAGAAGGAGATCGGCTGGGGCTCTGTGGGATGGTGACACGAGAAGGGAAGGAATACAAGAAAAAAATAGAGGAATACAAGAAAAAAAATGTTCTCTCTCTCGCTGTATACCTTTCCTGGCTGTTCCTTCCTTCCTTCGTTCCTGCAGATTGACGTATTCGGTGACCGTCCCTCGGAATCAATCGTTCATCGCTTTCGGTGCTGTGCCTTTCGACACGTCGGCAACGGTCCTCGTGGAAGGTCTGTCTGTCTGGGTTTCTCTCAGTCGGTGCGGGTGGAAGGTTGCTTGGATTCTCTTGTCATTCATCTGCGTTTTTTTGGCGGCCTTCTTTATTTCTCTGCAGGGAGTCATTTCAGCTGCGACTCCATTTTGGTGTGCTTGGTTCTCTGGAAGTTTGCTGGATCTCGATTTGTCAGTGGAGAGTCGCATGCCCCCTCCCCCCTTTGATGGATGCATTGCGGCTGTTTTTTCTCTGTCTTTGCTCATGTTGGTGCTTGGATGCACGCAGGGGAGAAGACGAAAGAGTACAGCTCAGGGTGGTTTCTTCTGGAGAGGGGAAGTGAGAGGACGTTCAACGTGACGGTGAAGGCGGGGGGAGAGGGCAAGAATGTACAGCTTTCATACTTTGTGACCGTGTTGAGGGAGTCCCCTTGGTCCGTCTGTGTATGTTTGTGTCCGACTTTAGTTGTGTGCGTATCTATGAATACATATTTTGCCTGTACAACTCTCTGTCTTTTTCTCTGTACGTCACTCTCTGCATGCGGGTGGGAGGGTGTGTGTGTCGCCGAATGTGTGAACGCAAGAGGAAAATTGCGTGCAGGTTGCACTTTTCTCTGATATTGTCTCCTCTTTTCGCGTCTGCTCCCTCCTTCGCGGCGAAAAACAAACGACAGGTTGAAGTCCTTTTGACCACCTGCCGTCTCTTCGTTCGTTCGTTCGTTCAGGTACGCTTCTGGCCCCTGGCTCCGTGCCGTCTCGTCTGTGTTCATGTGGGCGAATCTTCTGCTGTCTGCGAGCAACCCGTCGAGCTTTGTGGACACGGCGAAGTTCATGCAGTTTATGATCTTGATGTCCTCAATTAGGGGCCTGCCTGATCCCTTTGTGACCTTCTCCTCCTCCTTCCATGAGGTGTCGCTCAGGTAGGGGGGGGCAAGGAGTGTTGAAGCAGGAGGATCTCTCTCTCTCTCTCTCTCTCTGTGTGTGTGTGTGTGTGTGTGTGTATGTGCAGGTACATGTTTGCCTCTTTCTTCGGCTTGTGTGTCTGTCTGTGTGCCTGCACGACTCGGAGAAGAAAAAAAAAGGAAAGAACCCACAGGAAGTCTGTTTTTTTGTCGGTCTCTATTACATCGTACTTTGTCTTCTTTCATTCGTTCCTGCTGTACACTTTGTTAGCTATGCACGGTGTTGTCGCTCCGTCTATTGATGGATCGCATGTTGGATGGATGTATCAATGCCTCCCTCGGCTTTCCCGTCACAAAGTTCCTCTCCTCCCCTCCCCCCCCCTCTGTGTGTGTGTGTGTGTGTGTGTGTGTGTATGTGTGTGTGCAGATTTCAGGCGCCAGGGTGGGTGTTGAGGTCCTCGGACGACAAAACGATGAGCGACTTGGAGATGGAAGCCGAGAGGGAAAGGTCCTCCGACAAAGGGAAAAGGGGGGAACCGGTTCCTCCTCAGCCTTCCTCTTCTTCTTCTTCTGTACAGAAACCGAAAGGAAAAGACGCAGCCTCAGCTGAATTAGGGGGTCAAGATCTCGTTGGAAAAACGGCAGCATCAGAACGGAATCCTCTTGAGACAGCCGAGAGCCGTCTTCTCCTTCCTGCTGATGGAGAGGGACTTTTGTCGTCCGACAGAAGACATGACAGAACGACGCTGTCTCCGTCTCCGTCCCGGTCATTGATTGCACTCTTGACAGAGGGGGAGGGGTCGTTTGCTCCAGCGTCATCTTCACTCCTGGCGTCCTCTTCTCGATCTGTCAGGACGTCTTTGAGAGAGTGGGTGTGGGAGAGAATGGGCCGCCTGAGCTCTCAGCAGAGACAGCAGGTTGCATTGATGGTAACCAGAGAAGCTCTGGGTTTGGGTTATTGTCGGACTGCCCCGGGCTTTTCTGACGGTCTGGACGCTTCTGCTTCTGGTTTGAAGCCCTCTCTTTCTCTCAAATTGCGAGGGGAGAGGAGGGCTAAGGGGTTCATCCAAACTTTGTGGAGTTCTGTTGTTGACCTCTGCTCTTTCCTCGTGACTGGGGGGGGCAGAGAAGAAGAAGACGACAGAGAGGAAACGGATTGGCGGAATGTTTTCGGTTCGGGCGACCGTGCTGCGCTCCTTTTGGCAGCAGAGATCCATCAGCTCCTTGATATTTCCGCCTCTCATCCTTTTTGTGCTGCTGCCTCTGAAGTTTCCCCGCCAGAGAAGAGAAAAAAGGAGGGGAAGGCCTTCGGAGAGTGGTTTCTTAGTATCATCTTCGAGCCTGCGTTCTTCTTGTGCCCTGTAGGCAAATCGGATTTGGATGGGGTTCTGGATTTGTTGGTTGCTCAGGTAGAGAGAGAGAGGGAAATGAAAGGAGCACGGGAAGAATGCAAAGAACATTCTGCTCCCACTAGACGGACTCTCGTCGCTTCTTCTTTCAGTCCTTCTCCTTCTCCATTGGAGGGAGGCCTTCTTGCGGGCAGTTGGAGGATGGCAGCGTCTGCAGAAGAGGGGATGGAGGGTGTGTGGATGAGCGGGGAGGATGAGGAGGGCACGCTGATAGAGGATGAAGAGGAGTCGACAGAGTTGATGGGGGGGGAATCTGGAGAGTCAGAGGGGGGGGGGGAGGAAGAGGGGGAAGAAGACGAAGAAGGAGATGAAGTGTTACAGGAAGTGCAAAACCACAAAGGAGCCCTTGCCGAAGGGTGAGTTGATCTTTGAAGGAATGAATGCTTCTGCATGTGAGTGTATCGTGACGCGATTCTTTTCCAGAGTCTGCTTGCTTCAGTATGACGAGTAAGTGAAGGAACAACAAACAAAATTTGGGAAGGACACGTCGGTTCCCTCCCTGCGAGCTTTTCCCGAGCGATCGCATCTTGCCTGCCTGTGGAGGGTGGAGGCAGAACAAAAAAAGTGTGCGTGTTTATCCTCTTTGGCTGCATGTGCCTATCCGTCTCCTCTCTCTGCTTCTTTCTGCAGGTCACCAAGAGCCAGGTTTGGACTCCCCCTCCCTGGTCACTTCTCCTTCTCTTCTTACGAGGAGGCCCCTGAAGATCTGCAGAGAGCGCACGAAGCGAGGAACTGGGAGCCAGAGGGACCGAAAGCACAGGCACCGCCCCTGGAAGAACAGAACTCGCTCCTCGAGAGGGTCAGTCAGTCAGTCTGTCTGTCGGGGTGGTGGTGTTGGTGATACATTTGCTAAGTCTTTCCTACAGACATTCTGTATTTCTTTTGTTCAGGTTGTTGGTGTCTTATGACGACTAATAGATCTCTCAGCTTTGTGATCGTTTGTTTGGTTTTCTTCTTTCTGCATTGCTTTGTCGGCGAAGCAGTGGGGCCTCCCTCAGTGCTTCGGGCTTTGTTTTGCCTGCCAGTCGGTCGTTCTCGTGCGTGCATCAATTCTTGACAGGGGGGCGTGGTGCTTTCTTTGTCCGTGTGCACCTCCCCCTCTTTGGCATCTACGAGAATCTCCTCTCCGTCCTGCTCTGCAACCCCCCCCGCGCCCCCCTATCTCTATATATCAATCTATCTATCTGTATATCTCTGCAGCTTTTGTGGAAGGAGGACTCGATGACTCCTCTGGAGATCGCGTCTGTGCTCTTTGGAGTGACTGCTCTGTTCTTGGCTGCCGGGGTTCTGTATCTCCCTCTGTGGGCGCGCTTCGTGCGGCCTCGGGGGGTCGCAAGGGGGGGGCGGGTGTGGTTGGACGAGCGGCGGCGGGAGGACAGGGGGTTCGACTACACGGAGGACCTTCAAGAGAGGAAAGGGACAGGCGTCCGTCAGGCCTCGTACACAGCCCTTCACCCTGGGCCATTCTGGTTGTTTGTTTTGGATTTTGGTTTGATTACTTTCAGCCAGGCGGCCGCGGTAGTTCTCTTCTCCAAAAGGGGGGCTGATGTCGAAATCGTTGGTGAGTGGGTCTGCCTGCCTGCATGTCTGTCTTTTGGTTGATTGATTGGTTTGCATGGCTGGAAGCAAGGAAGAGAGGTGGAGAAATTGAATGTATGCGAAGGGAAGGATGTCGCAATTTGCAAAGAGGTCCCTGGTTCAGTGCGCGATTCCGCTACTCTCCCTCTCTTCGGTCTGTGTGTTCTTTCTTTCTTTCATTCAACTGAGCGGGGCTCATGTCGGTTCAGGGGTGGGAGTGAAGACTGACCGGGGCGCTCTGCACACGAAAATGTAGAGAGAGGCGCACAATATGAAGTGCTTCTTTCTTTCATTCTGCAGGGTTTCGAGTGAATACGGAGGACTTCAGGCCCTTCTGCTGGATTGCGCTGTTCGTCTATCCCGTTGGCTTCATTGGGTACTGTACGGTGAAGCTCATCCAGATCTCTGGGTTGGTTGAAAAAACGGGAAGGGGGTAATCGTATTTTTCTCTTCATTCATTGCCAATCCATACAGACGCACATGGAGGAAGGCAACCGACCATCTGAAGGGGGTCTTTTTTCTTTTCCCCGCCAATTAATGCAGGAGGGAAGGAGGACTCGCGTGTATTTGTTCACAGAGCCAGAGTTTGCCTTTTGCTTTGTGAACCTGCCATCTCGTTATCGCGAAACCGAAATCTGGTTGCTGCTGTGTCATTCTGAGTATGTCAGGCAGGCAGGCAGGCAGGATGCGAGGATGCCTCTGTTGTCTTTCTTTCTTTCTTTCTCTCTCTCTCTCTCTCTCTCTCTTTCTTTCTTTCTTTCTTTCTCTCCCTCTCTTTCTTTCATTCTTTCATTCATTCATTCATTCATTCATTTATGGTTTTTCTCTCTTCAATCGTGCAGGCTGATCACCTTCGAGCCCCAGTTAGGACGGTACGTCGACAGGAGGCTCCATTTCGCAAAGGCACACGAAGAGGGGGCCCTCCCATTTTTGACTAAACGGTTGGTGGGTCGGTTCATGGGTCGGGAGGCTGTGTGTGATGGAAGGACAGGGAGGGAGAACTCGGAGATGTGGTCCTTCGTTTTACTTTTTCTTTTAATTCTTTGCTGCCTCCCCTCTTTTGTGTCCCTTTCGAATCTTCAGATAAAGACAAGAGAGAGAATTCCTGTGGCTGCAAGAGTCCCAATCTTCTTTGTCTTTGCTAATGGACGCGTAATTAGTTCCTTCCTTCATTTCCATCATTCTGACGCATGCATGTGGTGTTTGTTTATTTGTGAAACAAAATTCTCCCACCGGCCAGTCAGTCTGATAAGATATCTGTCCGTCCCTATCGATCGATGAGATGCTGAACGAACGTTCATGCAGAGAGGTGAGGGCGGTGATCCCTATTCTGAACGGCAAGAGGGGCGTGGACGAGAGGCAGCAGGTTCGTCCGAGACGTCTCTTCTTTCGTTCGATCTTCGCAATTAAGTGGCCTACACACGCACAGGCTGAAGCGTAGAATAAAGTACATGACACGCACCGCAAAGTGGCAGGTTTTCTTTTTCACGTCCCTTTTTGTGCCTTCCCTCTCACATCACAACGACTTTTTCTTCGCCTCCTTTTCTTTTTTGCTCTTCCAGCCGCTTTCTGTTTGATTCCTTCCTTCGTTCCTTCCTTTCCCTTCCTCCGCTGCCAATTAACTGAAATCTTTCTTCCTTCATCCATCCGCCATCCGCAGCTTCTTCACTTCCCCTCAAGCGCTTCGGTGTGGGCAACGCTCTTTGGGGGCCTCGGGTTTCTTCCGGGCAGGAAGAGAGAGAGGGCTGCTGCGGTGGCGCCTTCTGGAGGGGAGCAGACGGAAGCTGTGGCCACTGCCGGTTTGCTCGGAGAGGGGGACGGGGACCGTTCGTCTGCAAGTCCGCAAAATGGGCGGGGGGGAGGAGCGGCAGGGGTTGAAGGGAGGGGGGAAGGAGAGGAGGAAGAAGAGGAAGAGGCATCCCCGCCCCTGGAATTTGACGAGACCACTGAAGAGCTACAGGTGTGTTTCTTCTCTCTGAAAATGACCACTCTGTTTGAGTCAAGCGACGCACGCAAGGACGCATACAAATTTTGCGTGCGTCAAATGGCCACTCTGTCTCAGTCAAGTTGTTCTCGTCTGTCCGTCCTTCGTTTCTGGCTGTCTCTGTTGATCCACCCACTCACTTGCTTACTTACTCCTTTATTGATGGAATCAAAGATTCACTTGTTCACTGATTCGTTTTCCCCTTTCCTCCTTCCTCCGTGCAGGTCGACTTCGAGGAGGATCTGTACATGTTCCCCGACTCGGAAGGGAAGAGCCTGAGGAGACTGAACCAGGACGTGAACGAGCAATTCTCAAACGCAGTCATTGGATACAAAAGGTCAGTCAGTCACTCAATCGATCGATCAGTAAGTCCGTCGGTCCGCCGGTTAATTGGGTGTGCACTGCATGCAGTGGACTGACTGCTTTCTTTCTTTCTTTGCATGGGATTGCTCATGAGTTGAGTTGAGTCAAATCAACAGAAGAGGGATGACTCTGCATGTTACCATCTGGAGTGAGTGAAGCCGATGCAGTGCGGTCTGTCAACAGGACAGCAGGCAGGTGCGGCAGGCAATTAAGTGACTCTTTTTTTTGTCTTTTTCTGCCGGCTTTCTCCTGGCCTCTATCAGTCCTGTCCCACCCCTGCCGTTGTGTCTTTTCCATGCAGCTTTCGATGACAAACAATTCTTTCGTTTCCTTGTTTCTCTGCTGCATGCATGCCTCGATCAGGTTCGGCCTCTTGAATGCCTACGACAGGCCTGTCGAGTTCCGGGTGGACGTGGCGGTGCGTCACTTGGCCCCTCTCGTACAGACTCTCCGAAGGTTCACCTGTGCAGTCCCTCTCTCAAGGGTGCAACAGGACATCACGGACTCATTCGGGGGCCTCTATCAAGAGTGAGTGAGTGAGTGAATGGGGGGCGCGGGGAGGGGAGAGGGGGAACGGAGCGACACTCAGGATTTGTCACGCTTCCACACAGTCCTTCCTTCACAACTCGTTGGCCTGTTTTCAAATGAGCTTGCCTTTTTTTTTATTCTTGTGCCAAGTGATCCCTATATTGCCTGACTTTATTCAATGAGTCTTTCCATGTGTCTGTGTATATCGTTCTCTCTCTCTCTTTCTCTCTCTCTCTCTCTCTCTGTGTGTGTGTGTGTGTGTGTGTGTGTGTGTGTGTGTGTTTCTGTGTGTCTTTGTGCAGTGCTCCTCAAGGCCAGTACGGCTTCTTCGCTCTCGAGCGCGTGTCGACTCTTGTTCTGACTTGCTGCGTGGGGGCGTATCAGGGGGGGAGTGGAATTCTCCAGCTGAGTCTCTTGCTCTCAACGACCCTGGCGCTTCTCTGCGCACATTGCCTCGCGGCTGTGGAGGCGGCACGAGTGGATCATCAAGCCAGCTTCGAGAGCGCACACTCGTTTGCTGACCAGGAAATTGTGCGCGTGAGGAGAAAAGTGTTTGTGAGAGAGGCGAGGAGGCAGCTTCAGGCAAGGCTGGCTGTCCTGGGGAGGGGGCGCGAGGGCCACCTTGCGCGGTCTTCTGCATCCTCCTCTCGAGGAAGTCAGTGGAGAGACCCCCTGTTGGAGTCTCCTCTGGGGCCTCTTTCCTGTCTGTCCTCTTCCGAGGCACTCACCCGGTTGAAGTTTCTGGAAGAACTCGAAAGGGCAGCAGAGGGGAGTGGAGATGACATGGGAGGCGAGGATCATCTGGGGGGGTTTCTGGTCTGCAAAGTGCAGGGGGATCCTGAGAGAGTGCTGGACTCTGCGGCCTACTCTGTTCTTTTGAGGGAAGAGGGACTGGAGGATGATCACCAGAGGGACCCCTCAGACCCCACAGACGACTGGGGGACTAGGTGGGGACCTCGGCACGTGACTCTTTACTCCGTCTCGCTGGAAATGGCAGGCACCGCTGCGGACAGAGACGGGTGGACTGTGGTGCTGGACAACAGGAAGCTTTTGAAGTCGGAGACGTGGAAGGGGAAGGGAGGGGCAGGTGAGGGGAGAAGATTACGGTCGACTCAGTCTGAGACTGCGCGGTTGGCTTCTGCAGTGGCGGAGTCCCGAGTGTGGGAGCGTCCCTGGGCCCGCATTGTGGGGGCGTTTCTGACAGGGGACGTTTTGTCCTTCGTGTTCCAGGTGATGGTCATCTCGGCACTCTTCTTGGGACACAAGTGAGTGAGGGAGTTGTTTGGTTTGTGCTTTGTGCGTGCGTGCATCATTTTTCTCTTTTTGATCTGCGGAGATGGTAAAGAGAGGAGACAACAGACATTCTTAGCAGTGCGCAGATCGAGAGGACGAAATGGGATGGTCTTTTGGATGGGACCTGGAGGGAGTCGTTCTTCTCTCTTTTGTTCAGGAAGGTTTTCTTTCCCGTGTTCCTGTTTCTCCATTTTCTTCTGGTGTTCTCTCTCTTTTCCTTTTTCCTCCTAAATTTCCTTGCTTCCCCCCTGCCTTCCTCTTTTTGAACTCATCTATAGTCGTACAAGAACGTTTGTTCCTCTAATGTTTCCAATCCCTTCGTTCCTTTTCCTCCTCTTTCGATTCGCATTTGTTCACTCACTCACTCACTGCAGTGAGATCGGATTGCTGAGCCCCGAGACGGCGTCGCTGCTGGCGATCCTCTCCATCTTCGTGGTGCTCTTGTCAATGAACATGCGCAGCGCTGTGGAGGTACTGTCCGCTGTGGGAAGGTGAGCGCGCTCCTGCAGGGCTTCATTAAAGGAAGTTTGGAAGAAGCGCTTGGTTGGTTGGTCCGCTCGTGTTGTGTACAGTCTGTTCGGAGTCTTCAAATCATGTCCTTTTCTTTTCATTCGAGATCAGGGAGGCTCCCTCCAGCACACTTGTGTCTTGTTTGGTGGTCGGCTCTGTGTTCTGCCTGTCTTGCTTTGTATTCTGATGCGTGCATGCGTACACGGATTGCTGCATGTGCGTGTGGCTTTTACAGATGGTTGTCCCAGAACCGGGAGGACCTGCGGCAGGGCGTTGTGTGGGGTGTGAAGGCGACGGGGAGAGCGGCGTTGGGGGCCTGGCTGTGGGTGGCCATCCGTCTCCGGGCAGAGGGGCGGCAGGCGTTGCGGTCGAAGCATGAGGCTGCGGTGGGACTTGCGGCGTTGGAAGAGGTCAGTGGGTGTATGGATGCATGGATGGATGGAAATGAACAGTTCCCTTCGTTCCGCTCCTTCGTTTCGTCTCCTACCTGGAGCCTTCTGAAGGAGAACTGGACATGCGCATATATATTTTTGGGGGCAGTTAGCAGGTCGGTACTTGCTTTCAGAAAAATGGTTTCAAGTAAGTACAGGCAGCTGTTTTCTTGTTGCGATCGAGGCTTGGTGAGGGGAGGACAGAACGAACAATCCTGCTAGTTACTTTTCTTGTGAGCATCTCTCTCTGCATGCGGCCTCTGTTCCTTTTTTTGTGTTTGCATTACTTCATGCAGGTACGTGCGGACATCCTGAGGCTTCGGAACGCCCTGCGCAGACGGAGAAGGTCGTCTGCTGCCCCCATTCTTGTTGGAGAGGGGGGAGTGCAGGGGGGGGGGCGTGAGGGGGGGATTTCTGGAGGAGTGGGGGCGCCTGAGGGTGAGGATGAGGGGCTGGAAGAGGATGAAGAAGGGTCTCGGCAGCTTTTGTTGGAGAAGACAGAGAAGGGACAGGAATTGGCGGCAGAGGAATTGAGGTTGAGAGAGCAGTTGAAGGACGCAGACGAAGTGCTCTCTGAAATGTCTCTTGGTTTGAAGTGTGGGGGGGGAGGGGGTAGGAGGGCAGGAGGAGGGCTGGTGTCCGAAAGGGACGTGCGAGAGTATCGGCAGGAACGCGTGCGTGTGGTCGTTCCTGAGCTCGGAATGTTCTTTGAGGGGAACGTCGGCCTTTCGGCAGAGCAGAAGAAAATGGCAGCTCTCCTGCCAAGTGAAGAGAGAGCCAGGTCGGTAGGGAGGGAGGTTGGCCTAGCTGTGAGTCAGATCATGAACGTTGGACAGGAAATAGCTGGATTGTCTTGTTAGAGAATGCATGCCGTAAGTGTTTTTCCACCATGGCGTTTTTGTCGTTCCGCTGCGGGCATCCATGAAGCCTGCAAGAGGAAAAAAACATTCTCGTGTGATGAGCTGTGCTTTTTCGGTTTGCGCGTCCGAAGCGTCCAGAGGTCTATGTGCTCCCTTGACTTCCTTCATCCCGCTCTTGTTGATGGTTTTTGTTTGTTTGCTTTCCTTTATTCTCTAAAATTTTTTCTTCTTTGCCTCTCTTTTTCCTTCTCCCTCTCTCTGTTTCAGGTTCCGACTCCACAAGGCTTTGTTCGTTGCCGACTCTCTGCCTGGACCCGCGGGCACTGAAAGGCCAGCGGCGGTGGCGTCGGACCTCCTGTCCCGGCAATTTGAGAACGCTCTTCCTCTCGTGATGGACGCCCGCAGATTTGTGGCGGCGGGGGCGGGGGGGAGCGTGGAGGGAGAACGGCGACTCGCGGCCACCTTGCAGGTAGGTTGGTGCGTTTGTTCGTTCGTTCGTTCGGTCTTTGTCTGAAGAAATTCTCTTTCTACTCTCTGAAGCGAGATAGATCTTCATTTCTAATGTCTGAAGAAATTCTCTTTCTACTCTCTGAAGCGAGATAGATCTTCATTTCTAATCTAAGCCTTTCCTCTGGTTCTCCTTTTCTCCCCATTCTATTCATGCTCTACGCAGTCTGGTAGACTGAGCCCCGATCGCGTTTGAATCCTTTTCCGCCTTTCTGTCTGACTGGCTTTCTTTGTTTTTTTTTGTGACGCACGCCTTTTCTGCTTTCTTCCTCTCTCTTAATCCCCTGACTGCCTGCCTGGCTGCCTGCCTGCCTGCAGGTGATCAGTCACGGTGAGACGCGCAGAAGGGGAGGGCTCGCTGCACGTGCGTTGTTCGGAGAGGCTCAGGACACTTTCCTCTCCTTTTACGTGAACGACGTCCACGTGCCCCCTAGGGGAAAGGTCGCGTTCGTTCACGATCGGCTCCCGGTCCGTCAGTCCGTCCTCCGGCTTGACGTTTTTTCGTTTCTTTCCGCTCATCAATGCCCTTTTCTGTGTTCACTTTCTCTCTCCGTCTGTTCTCTGCATGCATGTTCGGGGGGGTACATCCAATTTCAGCCTCTCCATTGTAAGGACCCCATTTCATTTGGTCTCCATTTTTGTTTTTCCCCTCGAAGCAACGACATTCCTATAGGTCGATCAGGTGAAAACAGAGAGAAAATCTCTCAATTGTCGTGCAGTGTGTGGGTGTAGTAGCAGGGCGGGGGGGGAAGGCGCCTGGTGGGAAGGAGGGAGGGATCCTTGTTTGCATAGCAGTAAGCGTCGTTGGATTGAATTCAGGTGAGAATGAATGAATGCTTTCCCTTCCCTTCCCTTCCCTGCAGGCACGTCAGGCGATCCTGATTCGCTCTGCCCTGGTGGACCCCTCCCGTTCGTACTCAATCAGGATGACCACAGAGTCGGGAGTCTCCGTGACTCTCCCCAACGACCGCACGGAAACCCAGGCTCCGATCCATGCACGCGAGTCTTCAGGTCCATCAGTGGCGGGGCTTTTGTTCTTCCCGATCCCCCACTGCATGGAGACCTCTCCTGCTTCCCTGAGGAGAGGAGGGGTGGAGATGGGGTCTCGTCCCCTCAGACATTCTCTTGGAGGGGTCGGAAGTCAATACTCAGACTTAGTCGGGTGGTCTGCGGAGTCGCAGAGTGAGGAGGTGATGGGAGAGAGGGAGTCGATGTCGACGGAGATGCTCCCTGCCAACACGGTCTTTCCGGACTTGGAGATTTCTGTCTCTCGAATTACGTACAGGTACGTGCATTTTTTTTCAAACATTTATTTTCATACAGAATTCCTTTTCTTGCATGGAAAGAAATAAATGGAACGGTCTTTCCGGACTTGGAGATTTCTGTCTCTCGAATTACGTACAGGTACGGAGGGTGGAAGGGGGATGGCCAGTTGATCGATGCATCTCATACATGCAGCATTCGCATTGATCCCGAGCGGCAAGACTCTTTGGTGTATTTTTGTGTAGTGTGACACCCTAAGTCTCAATCGAAACAGTGATTTGCGGAGCGATGCTTTCGTCTTGTACAATTAATTGAATTTGGTCGGCCTTCTATTCGAACAAGCTCTTGCAGATACCCCCATCCACCCACTCGGTCGTCGACTACTGCCCTCCCGGCCGCCGTTCGATTTGCCTACAGTTTCTGTAAGGACGTCGGGGGTGCTTTGTGTTCCTGCGGGTGCTGCCGGGGGCGTGAGGGTGTGGGTCTTTCCTCTGAGGACCTTGTGCCTTGTGAGGTTCTGTCCTTGGCGGCTTTGGAGGGGCAGAGTGTGGGGGAGGGGGGGGGAGGGGGCCATACGGGGGGCTTCGGCTCTTCCTCTGGAGTGGCTGGGGATCTGGATCTGGAGGGAGATGGCTCAGCAGGGGGAGGGGGGAACAAGAAGAGTACCTGGAAAGTGAGAATACGTCCGGAGTGAGTCGATAGTGAGGAGGGAGGCAGGAAGGGCCTCGGGGGGGGATAGAATGAATGTGGATGCATACAGAATTCTGCCTGCCTGTCTGTGTCTGTCTGTCCATCCGTCGGTGTGTCCCTCGAAGAGCCTGCACGTCCTTCTAAGTTTCCAGTGCATGTGTGGGTACGATTCTTCTTCCCTTCCCTTCCCTTCCCTTTGGTGTATTCTCCAAAAGAGAGAGAGAGCTTCTCTTTCCATCATCTGAAAGGCGAATGAATAAGTGATTGCGCTTTGCGGATTTGAAGGAAGAAAGGTCTTTGTGCATGTCCATCGACTCTTCTTTCTTTCCTGCGTCCTTACGTCCTCCCTCCTATCTATCCTCTTCGTCTTGAGTCCATCTTGCAATTGAAGTTTCTCCCTCCTTTTCCTCTGATGCACATTGACTGCCAGCTTCGGGACTCTGGTGGAAGAGAAGACTCTGGAGGCACAGGCGATGAGGAAGAAAATGGGAATTGGAGAGGTCAGTCTGTCTGTCTGTCTGTCTGTCTGTCTCTCTCTCTGTCTGTCTGCCTGCCTGCCTGCCTGCCTGTCTGTCTGTGCATGGATCGTTTTCGGGGTTCCTCATGGGCAGACAGACTCCAGGAAGAGAAATCTGTCTGCAGGGTTGCCCTGGAATTTTTATTTTTCTTCGCAGGTTCTGGGAATAAAAGTCAAAGCTGAGCATTTTTCCCTTCTTCTTGTGGGGTGCTTGGCACCTGTTGACTTGATTGGATGTTTTTTTTTTTCGGCTTTTGCCTCTGCTTGGATTTTGTCTTGCTCTCACACATCGCTTGCATGCATCGCTTGATTGATGATTCATGCGTGCAAGCAGGAAGTGTTCCAATATTTGGATGGCCTCTTCAATGAGACGGATGCCGAGCTGCTCAGGAGGAGGTTTGCTCGTGCAGTGCGTGAGAACAGAAGAGAGAGGGGAGGGAGAGAAGGAGCACAGCGGCCCTCTTCGGAAGAAGGGGAAGAGAATGAAGAGGGAGACAAGGAAAAGGCGGAGGTGCTGGAAATAGTCGATGACCGAATTGAGGCCTTGGCAGAGGAACTATTGGAGGTACGTAAGGTGGTGAAGACGAATGTGCCGTGCTTGCCTCTCTCTGTTTTTGACTGCGTCTTTTCTTTCCACCTGCGTGGAAGCGGAAGACGACCCATGGAGAGCTTTGCTCAGTTTGTACACGCTCGAAAGCGCAACGTGATTTCGTTTGATTCTAATTTGTTGCCCTCCAACTGTTGGCTGATTTCACGGACTCATGCATGCATTCCTGATTGGAAGGAAGGAAGGAAGGATGGGTGAACCCACTACCTGCCTGCAGGACGCGGAGGTGTTCCGTGCCTACGAGGCCGTTGAGAGTCGAACGGAGGGTCCTAGATCGGAATTGCTCTGCCTACATGCCCTTTCCCGTCTCTTGGAGAGTCTGGACTTGCTCGTCGTCCTCCACCAGCAGGCCGAGGACGCAGAAAGAGAACTGATCGTCGAGACACAGAAAACGCTTTCCGGGACCGCCTCCTCTTCGTCCTCGTCCGCCCAACGAGTATCGTCACCCAGAGGAGGGACAGAGAGAGAGAGCGCTGCAGCCCCTAAGCCCGCGAAAACGAAAGGAGCAAAGGCTGCAACAGAGAAAGTCAAGCACAGGCTCCGGACTCTTCGAGCTGACGGTGCAGATGTTCTGGCTTCCCTTGAGGAGTCCCTCATTGTCGCTCTCTGTCTAGACTGCCGCACCCCCTCAGAGCACCACCCCACATCCCCAAGATCACCAGGGGCCCACCTCACAACCCTCTTCGAAAGCCCATCCGCACAGCCCCGGAACGTCCCTACTACAGCCAGGAGGAATGGCGACTCTCTGTCCTTCGGTCAGCGCATCTACAGAATTCTCAAGACCCCCCCTCGGGTGGACTCTTCACAAGGTATGTCCTCTTCTCTCCCTCACGCAAGAGGAGGAGGGGGCCAGGTGGGAGGAGCAGCGTGGGTCTGGGAGGAGAGCGGCCTGGCCTTCGGATGGGATAGACAGGGGCATGCCGTGGCCCCCTTCCCGGAGGGTGCCTCGTCGATCCTTTCGGGGGCGGGGGCGGGGGCGGGGGCCCTCTCTCCGGGAGGGGGAGGAAGCAGGGGGGGGGCAAGGGGACGGCAGTCTGTGAACAACAGGGACAGAGAGAAGGAGAGGCACCAAGTGCGCCCCCGAGGTCTCCTGCTCCCCCTGTCTGCGGCAGGCGCCAGGGCCCTCAGGCTGGCGGTAGTTCAGGTGAGGAAGGGGAAAGAAGGAGAGAAGAACACAGAAAGAGAGGAGAGGAAACTGATCGAGAGAATGAGGCCGGAATTCGGTACCATTTATTTTCCATATTCTCGAGACACACAATTAAGAGAAACAAACGGCTGTCTATGATCGAGACCTCTGACTGACTCCCTTACCTCACAGAAAATTAGATAACGTCGAGTGTCATGCACACGTTTTGCTTTCTAATTGTCTGCGATTTGATTGTCTTGGTGGTTTCTTGTTACGGCCTGTGAGAGGGCAAGATTCGAGCTATAGGAGATATTGTCTGATGCATATAGATGCATGATGGGCGGATGGATGCTGCAGGAGTTTCCGGATCTTGTCGAGGCTGTATGAATTCTGTATGTATATATATATATATATATATATATATATGCATTTTATTTCGGATGGATGGATGGATGCTGCAGGAGTTTCCGGATCTTGTCGAGGCTGAGGACCCTGAAGAGGACGAGGAGGGAGGGGAGGGCGCTGGAACCCTCAGGCACCAGAGCCAAGGCCGAGCTTCTGCGGTGAAAGAGAAAGATGCTGCCCCCCTTCCACTTCCATACGACCGAGAGCGGTTGGAGTGGGAGTGCCGCACGCTGGCCGCAGAGGTTCACGACGAGATGGAAAGATTTGGGGCGGAGTTCCAGAAAGAGTGCAGGGCCCGGGGTCTCTCTCGGGACTTTGTGGCTTTGGAGGTCGTCACCATTGGGGCTCTGCGCAAGAACGTGCGTGCGTGCGTCAGTCGGCTAGGCAGGCGATTCATTGTTTCTCTCTGCCTGTTTCTCCTCTCTTTGCGTGGAGTAGTCGGACAGTCATACTCGCACTCATAGAGTGCGTACCTTCTCTTTTGAGTCATCAAACTTTGATTACCAGAATCCTCTCTGTGTGTGGAGAAGCGAAAGAAAACGTTCGTCCAAAGACTCTCTTAAGCCTCTCTGCAGATTTTCGATGAGTCTCTCTCTCTCTCTCTATAAATATATATATATATATACCTCAACTGCTGCACTGCATAGAAATAAGCACAGTCCTTCTCTTTGTACGTGAGTCCTCCACCGCACAAGCATGCATAGACGTCTGCCTGCCTGCAGCCCAAGTGGGACGCTCAGCTTGCGGAGTGGGGGGATCAGTTGCGGAGTTTTTTGAAGTTTGAGGTCGGAGGACACGACGAGACGGCAGACGAAGAACTGGATGCACTCGCGAGGGTTGCCGGCGGAAGGGCACGTGACCTGGAGACGGCAGAGAGGGGCCTGGGGGAGGATCCTGGAAAGGTCGTCGGGTCGATTTCTCCTGTGTCTGCACTCGTGAGTACCGTCCAGAGACGACTGTCAGGGGTGATCTCGAGAGTCGAAAATCTGTCTGCTCAACAGTACAAGGTCGTGCTGCACTGTGCCGTCTCCTCGGCGTCTCTGAAGAGAACCGTCCAGTGGCTCCCCGACTCCCTCCCCCCCCAACCGTGCAAGGTCCAGATGTGGCCCTGCAGTGCTGATGGGATTGTGCGGGCAGAGGACAGGGACAGATGGGTGTGGGTGGACTGTCTCGTCCATCTGTCGGCGCTCTGTGTGAGGTTCATCTT
This sequence comes from Chromera velia, assembly GCA_018398765.1. Lineage (NCBI taxonomy): Eukaryota > Chromeraceae > Chromera > Chromera velia. The sequence goes on along the minus strand of JAHBMJ010001203.1, from coordinate 3,058 downwards.
TACTAGAGAGGTCGGTCTCGGATCAATGAGCAGGAATTGAGGTCTAGTGAGAATGGGTTCAGTCAGTCTGTTTTTGCAGTGACTCACTCAGTCTGCCTGGCCGACTATTTGGCCGCATGAGAGACAGACCGACAGACGGACCCATGATAGGGTGTCAGACAGAAACTTCACCCTTTCTGTCTGGTATGTTGATGCGTTCAGAATATGTTAATATATATCCCCTACTTCTCTTCTGTGCTTTTCATATTCCCCCCGTTCCCTCTTCTGCCATTCGTGCATGTGCGTCGTTCGGTACCTATTTGCGTTCATTCCTCGCTGTTCCTTTCCCTTTCCCTTCAAATGTGCGTGCAGCTGGAAGGAGGAGGGGACGTCGCGATCAAGTGCCGCTCCGTTCCCCTCTCCTTGCTGAAGTGTCTGGAGACCCATGCGGACACGAGGAGGGGGAGGGGGAGGAACGCGAGGTGCAGTCCGGATGTGGATCCTCCGGGGGAGAAGACAGAGAGACGTGCGTCGGTGGAGAGGGAGGGCGTTTTTTTGTTTGGTTTTGTGTTTTTGTTTCTTTCGGCACCCATTGTTAGGTTTGTTTCCTTGCGGCGGTTTCTTTTGTCTGTATTCTTCCTCGTGTCTAGTCATGAATATGAAGAAGTGACTGGATGGATGGATGGACGTGGATGTATGGATGGATGGACGGATGGATGGATGGCTGCAGAGCTGAAGGCCGATGTGGAGGGTCAGGTCTCCCTCTTCCTCCACGAAGATGTGCCTGTGACCAGAGACAACAAAGTGAGCAGAGCCGGCAAGCAAGAGAGAGAGATTGATTCATGGATAGTTCAGGGGAGGGAGGGAGAGGAGGTTTCGAGCTTCTTTCCTTCATCGCTTGTGCTGAATGGTCCTTCTGTCTGGCTCGTTCCCTGCTGAAAGCTCTGAGGAGGCAGAATTGCTGACCTGTCTTTTCTTCTTTTCACAATCCATCGATTGATCGGTTTTTCTACCTCTCTGCTCTCTCTCTCTGACCGGCTTCTTCTTCTTCTTCTTCGGCTGCTCTCTCTCTGTCACCATGCTCTCTCTTCCTTGCCCTGCCGTCTTCCTTCCTTCCCATCTTTCCCTTCTTCTCTGTGGGTGCCTATCAATTTGCCCGTCTCTCTCTGTGTGCCCCCTCCTCTCTCTCTCTCTCTCTCTCTCTCCCTCTCTCTCTCTTTCTCTCTCTTTGCTTGCTTGCGTGTGTGTGCATGCAGAGGATTGACAGGTCCCCTGCCCTCTTCGGTCTTTTGTCGTCGCCCTCGGAGGCCGCGAGGGAGGACCTCAGTCTCCCCCCCTCTGTGCTTCCTGTGTTCCAACTCGAAGAGCACGGGTGGGGGCAGGGAGGGGCAGACGGTGCTTCTCCTTCTTTGCCAATGGCAGGAGGCAACCAGAGTCGGAGGGGGGGGAGGAGAAGCACCGTGGGTGGGGGAAGGTACGCACAGCCGCCCCGCCTGATGACCTTCGACTGGCAACCTGTGCCCAGGGGGGGGTCCTTTGTTGGAGGGGAAGGACAGAGAGAGATGTCTTCTGGGAGACCCGGGTTGGATGTTCCTCTTCGCGGTATCAGGTTCCGTCTCGGTTTGGCTGATTGGCAGCGCTGGTTGTTTGTCGTGCGGACTCACTCTCTGGACACTGACCAGATGTTCATCGACGGATATCACGGGAGGGTAAAGCCTGTTCCCGGAAGGGCTGACGTCTATGTGCGGCACGACGAAGGAGAGGCCGAACAGGTCTTTAGAGAGAAAGAGGCGCGAGGGGGGGCAGGGGCAAAGGAGGGACGACGGATAGCGAAGTATAGTGGGCAGTTCGCTCTGCATCGGTATCATGGAAGGGGCCGGTATTTTGCCTTCTCGCCTAGTGTGCGGACGTCTGCTCATCGTTCTCGTGAGGAGAGGAACGGGGCAGCAGGGAGGAGACGGCAGGAGGAGACGGGTGTGGGTTCAGAGGAAGAGGAGTCGATGGTTCTTCTCTATCGTGGGGCGTGGCGAAGCGGTGCACGTTGGGGCAGTGGCTGTTTTTCGGTTTTTGAGGTTCCACTCCCGTTGGTGCCTCCTCAGATGCGCTCAAGTCACCAGTCTCATTTGAAGTATGCCTTTTCAGGCGACTTTGTGAATGACCAGATGGCCGGGCGTGACACACTGATTGTTCTGGACGTCCGCGCTGCCTCTGAGGCACTCGTCGGGGTATCGCGGGATGTGCTGAGTGCGGTGGTCGCAGTGTACTCGGGCAGCATTGCGAATGGGGCGCTGGGCTCTGACGGGGGTCTGGGTGCCTCGGCTGATTTGTACTCTGACAAGGAGAGAGAGGAGGGAGGGAACTCGGCAACTGGGGTTGTGCCTTTGCAGTTGGACTCTCGAGAAATGGAAAAATTATGGACGGAGCAGCGAAATTACTTGCAGGCAGCGACTGTCGACCAGCCGTGGGCAGACGATGAGTTTCTCCCTCACAAAAAAAAGTGGAGCCGTCAATTGAAGGAGTGTCTGAAGAAATGCACACTCTCCCTTCCACCCTCATCCGAACTTTCAGGAACCTCTTTGCGATCTGCCCGCAGTTTCTTGTCCGCCATTTGCGGCGCCGACTGGGCCTTCTCCCCCGAGATTGCGCCCCCAGAACTGCAGTCGTCGTCTCCCGCCGCAGCCTCTTCCTCCTCCCCCTCGGGCTCTCCAGGCGTGAAGGGGATGTTCGAAGAGCTCAGAGCCCTCTCTGCTCGCACGTCCATCCCTGGGTGTCTGCTCACAGATGGCGGCGGAACGGCACGCCTCACATGGGCCGACGGGACGACCTACGTGGGTCAGGTGTTCATGGGAGTGCCCCACGGGCGCGGGTGCCTGTTGGACGGGCCGATGGAATACGAGGGGGGGTTCTGGCTGGGGCGGCCTTCAGATGCCCTTGGGGGGGGCGGCGGGGGTGATGAGAGTACCCGCAGGGGTGGCGGCGCCCGTCTGGCCCTTCGGAAGAAGGGGCTCCCCGCCGCCCTGGACCTTCGAGAGGTTGAGTGGACCGGGGGTATGTGGGCGGGGCAGCGACAGGGGGGGGG
>JAHBMJ010001202.1:0-34234 GCA_018398765.1 Chromera velia | reverse complement strand
GGGGGGGGGGCGGTGAAGCAGCTGAGGAGGACTTTGCACCCCCCTCTTTCCCTTTCCCTTCAGCAGGACCTTTTGTCTGAAGTGTCTGTGTCTGTGTCGGGTCCTTCTGCTGCTGCTCTTGCTGCTGCTGCTGTTGCGCTGGCGGGAGGGGGGAGATGGAAGTGGGCGGGTGCATGAAGGGTGGGTAGGCAAAATGCCAGGGATGCAACGGGGCGAAGGGACCGTAGGGGGATTGTGCATGAGGGGGGGGGGGGAAAGGATGATACCTGTGCATTGGCAAATTTCCTCGAGCGCTTGGCGGCATCACACGACCCGCTCGCCCGACCCCAATGTCTCCCTTTCCCTTATTTCCTTTCCCCGGGCCTTCCGCCGTATCCCCCCCTTCTCCCTCCAGGCCTGGCGGTAGGTTGAATCGAATCGCCGCCCTCAACTTTCCATTCCCTCTGTAATTCTTCAACTGCAAACTGTCGGGGGGAATGCGATCCAGAGGGTGGCCAAATCCACTTTCCCCCCGCACTGTGCCAGCTGACTGTGCCGCCCCCCGTCCTCTCCGACCCCGTGTGACCCCGGAAAGACCACCCCCCCTTCCACGACCACGTGTGGATGCAGCAGCCAGAAGAGACCGGGGGCCTTCAGGGCCCACTGCGGCACTACCCCGACGCAATTGCCGGGGCCCTTCCGACTCTGAGACCCGACCACGAGCACGAGCGCCGGCAATCAATTCCTTTGCGTTGCGATAAAGTGGAGCCGTGGACGCGAGTTGCGCCGCTGCCTCTGCTGCAGCCGCAGCGGCCAGTTTTTCCGCATTCCTCTCTGCTCGCGTCTTCTTGACTGCGAAAATCTTTCTCTGCTCTCCGTTGAGCAGCGAGGTCTGCTGTCTGGTCTTTGCCAGAACCCGTTGATGATCTGCATCCATCCATCCATCCATCCATCCATTCGTTCGTTCGTTCATTTGTCGGTCAGTTGAGGGGAAAGGATTCAGAAGGCGTGGGGGGATGAGACATCTAGCGCACATGCCTCACAAACAAACATGTGTGGAATAAGGGACAGGGACATGGAAGGGTGAGAGAGAACACTGCGCACACAGGCAAGTAAGCAAACCAAAGCGCTCCTAGCGCATCACACCCCTCGTGATCTTTGCATGCGGTCAACTCTTGGCCTCGTTCATCCTGACTGTCTGCCTGCGTCTGTGGCTCGAGTAGTAATGCCCGATCCACCCTGCCTGTCTTGCGCGTGGGAAAAGAACAGGATTATGTGCCCAGGAAAACCGCAAGAACTGTAACAAGCTTCCTCCTCACGGAGTTCCTTCCAGTCATTTTCCTCCTTGTCTTGCTTTCTCTGTCTCTCTTTTTCTTTCTCTTTCTGGCTGTGCATGGGAGGGATGGGAGTCGACTGACCGCGCAGAACGGAAAGACCGCCTGATCGAGGCTGCAATGCAAAGCAATGCAAGCATGTGCGGAAGAGGGAAGGGAAAGAAGGGGAGAGAGTGAGGGTACGAGGAGGCAATCAGGCAGTCAGGGAAGGAAGGAGAGGGCACAAACTGACCGACCCAGCAGATGGCGTAAGGAAAGGAAAAGAGGGGAAAAAAGGGAGAGAGCTCAGGGGCCCACGGCTGCTGCTTCCCCCCCCGCCCTTTTTCTCTCTCCCGGAAGGAAGGATATGCCACAGGAGGGGCAGAACACACGCTGATCCGCCTCTTGAACAGATTCCTCTTTCACACACATCGACACGCGCGCGCGCGCACACACACACACACACACACACACACACACAGAGCCCCGGGGGGGAGGGGCGGAGCAAGAAATGGAAAAGCTCATCATTCCACCACCTCAGTTCTGTTCTGTTCTCTCTCTCTTGCGACCTGCAACTGCGCCATGCTGACCTTCTTCGGTTTCTGCCACCGAAAAGAATCGTACACGTATGAGTTCAGGTACTCGTATGACATCATGAAGGGGAAGGGGATCTTGGGGGCTTTCGGAACGGCCCATCTGCCTTTCCAGTTTTTTCGAACCTCTTCCCGTTGACTGCGAGGGCAAAGAAAAAGGACAGAGGGAGGCAAGTGAAGAACAACGCACCGCGTGCAGGCACGCAGGCAGGCAGGAGGGTGGGCAAAGGAATTCGGTCCGGTCAGAAGAGAGATCACATGCAGACAAGAAGCGCTCTCAAAACACGCGATCCCTCTATGAAAATGCGGGGATTCGAGCTAGTCCAGTCAGCTTGACTCCCCTCGATCGACTGACTGACTGACATAATGCGTCGGGCAGCCTTGAGTGTGACGCCATTCTCTTTTTTCACTTTGTCCTCCCTCGCCTTCTGTTCCTTCTTCCGAATCTCTGGAAGCTCCGTGAAAATCAAGCGTCTCTCTTCCCCTGCACACACGCAGATACAGACACATGCAGACACACGTGTGCATGATGACTACCCACTCACTGCTGCACCAGACGAGGTGGTCGTCGAGTGGTGGGTTCCACCACGGAGCACTTCAATGAGTGGCATGAACACTCGAGAGCGGCCTGCATCATCATCTGAGAACCAAAGGGAAGAAGCGACACGGAGGGACACGAAGCGAGTGATCCAGTGACACATGCTTCAGCACAAGAGGGAAGGAAAGTACAAACTTCTTCTGCAGCTGCGGGTGTGTGAGTGCACGTCCTGCGTGCATGTGCTGGCGTTTGGGTTGAAGGAGAGATTCTATACAGAAGCAGAGAAAGTGTGTGACCCACTTGAGAGAACAACTTTCGGTTTCCGCTTTTCCACGTTGCTGTACACCAGCTTTCTCAGATCCGAAATGGACTTCACATTCCTGAACCTCTCCATACGGGCCTGCAGCGACAGAAGGGAACAGAAGTAGCAGAAACAGACAAATTTCGTGAAGACTGGAGACGTAGAGACGTGTACACAGAAAACCAAAACAGGGAGTTGCACTGTTGCTTAAAGTCGTGAACACCCGCAACTCCCAATCACTGGTCAAAACTTGTCTCTAACTTGAAGACTTGTGTGTGAATCTCATTGGAAACAAAAGAGGAAGCATTTTCGGCATCGAATTTCAGAGATACATGAAGTAGAGAGGAGAATTGAGTCAAAATGTACGTAAATCCAAAAGCACCACAAGAACCGTATTTCACATCCAGAGGCAAAAGCGGCATGACAAAAACACTCCCCAAGCTTCAGAAGACAAGTCTCTCAGCGAATTAAGTTGAGATAATGCTTCCTGCAAGAGATCAGAGACAAGCGACTTTGCGTGTTGCTCATAACACAATGAGTTTATGTTGTCGAGCAAAAGACTGCAAACTCACCATCTGCTGCTTTGTCATTGCTGGAGCAGCTTCTGGTACGACGGAGGATTGCCTCTTCACCATTTTTGGTATTGTCAGGGAAAGGATCTTCCAAGTTCACGCTTCAGAGCAGCCTTTCACTTAACAAAAGTCTACAGAGAAAGTGTGTACGTACACACACGTGCGCACATTTCCATGTCAGAAAAGAACTGGGGAATTGCGACAGTTCGGGTGACTTTTTTCTGACAGGATATGTCAAGCAACGCTTAAACACTGGAAATCTCTTAAACACACGCAGGAAGATGTGAGCTACTTACTGTTTGCTGATTTTCAAATTCAGAGACTGCTGGAAGAGGAGAATTCTGTGGGTACACACTGATACGCCTCCCTTCAATGGAGCGTCGCGGCATGACACACAGCTATTTGGGTGAGTGCCTCGCAACCATTCAGCGGTGAGACGCAAGAGCGCGCCCGGGGCCGTACGTTAATTATATATATATATATAATTAGTGTGAGAACATATGTTATGTGAAAATTCATGTAAGAAAGAGGATGGGGCCTCTTCTTGCACTCTGAGCTGCCCTCTGAGACTGAAAAGCAGTCTCTCCAGATACAGAAAGATAAATTACACAAAATGGCCCCGGAAAGACACTTTTAATTCGTATAAAATATATTTAAATTCGACGCCCTCTGTATCTGTCTTCGTTATATTTTCGCTTTCCGGGAGACGGTGCGTCACGCAATTTTCAATACAGAGCGAAAGCCCCATCCATGCATTGACGTGGCCCCTGCATGCATGGTCTGCATGAGACGTGCCGAGGCCCCCGCGAAAAGTCTCTCTACGTCGGAACGTGCACATGGTCCCGGCCATCGCGTCTGCTGCTGACCCACTGTCACCCACTAGCTACGAAGTACAAACTGCGAACTTCTGTGCAAAGAGAGACAATCTGACCTCCTCGATTGATCTGTGAAACGTCTAGAAGGCGCGTGTGGAAGGACGATTCGGACTGCCTAGGACTCATCCTGTGCGTCATGATGCTCTGCGTGGTGCTGCTGGCGCTGTTTTGCGCATCCGTCTCTGGGTTTCACCTCCAAGGACACCGGTGAGTCTGTCTGCCCATCTCCTTTCCGACATCTGCTTGCCTCCTTTGGCTCATCTCTTGTGATCCGTATGACTGCATGTGATGCAGAGTTGTGCCCTCCCGGTCAAGTAGTCGCATGGCCACGCGGCTGCTCCAGGCCACAGCAGAGGCAGCTGCACCGGAGACGGCCACGGCGGAGGGCAAAGTTGTGAGGAAGAAGGTTATCAAAAGTCAGTAAACAGGAGTCGGCGCAGAAATGAAACCCTCCTTGGTCGTTTCCTTTTGTATGCACGGCATTGTTGTGAGAAATGAGCAAAGCGGTATGCTTTCTGGCTTCGGATTCTCTTCGCGTTTCCTCGATCGGCTTCCTCGAGGTCGAAAGAACCGTGCACTCGCAAGGAAGGTGCCTGCCTGGATCGACAAGCTGCCACTTAAATTCCGTTGTATGTCGCTGATGGATTCTTGCAGAGATCAAGAAGAAGGTTGCGCAGACTGCAAAACCATTGGACGAGTCAGTCAGTCAGTTAGTCCACAGGCAGCAACAAGGGCAGCTGGGTGTCTGTGTCTCTTGGAGACAGTCGAGTGCCGCTCCATGAAATTTGGGGGGAAGGGGGAAGATGGGTTGAAAGAGGGAAGAGGATGCAGGAAAAGAAAGACCTATAGCGACACAGACCAAAGCGTGATACAATGACTTCTGGCCTGTCTCCTCTTACTGAATTTGGTTTGTACAATAACCTTTTTCTGTGCTGTTTGGCTCTCTCATACCGCACACACACACACACACACACACACACACACACACACGCACACACACACACACACACACACACGCACACACAACCCCCTTTTGTGATTGTAGTGCCTCTTTGTACCCTCGTGCCGTTTCTCGTCCTGTTTCCTCCTTTCTGCTGCAGGCTGCCCAAGGTTGGACCTGCATATTTCTACGCCATCGTTCCGGAAAGAGAATTTCTCTATGAGGAGCCCACGGAGGAAATTCTCAGAGAAAGATCGATGGTCAGTCAGTCAGTCAGTCAGTCAGTCAGTCAGTCAGTCAGTCAGTCAGTCAGTCAATCAGTCAGTCAGTCAGTCAGTCAGTCGAACAAACAAACAGCGACAGTCAAAAGTCGGGGGTGCGTTCTTGGTCCTGTTCATGGTGCCCAGCCCGCTGTTTTGTTCTTCCTGTCTGACTTTCTCTTCTTTCTCGTCCTGCACTTCTCTTCTCTTCTGATTTGTTTCACCGCACCGCCACCATGGGGGGATCTCGATCGAGCTGTCAAAAGACCGCATGCATGAGGATTTGCGTATGGCCAAAACGCTAAAGGTTCACGACACAATAAAGCAAAAACCCGAACGCTACTTGCATTCTGATGATGAAAGCAAGCAACACTTCCTTACAAAAAGCAAGGGTGGATCAGTCATCGTTTGCATTCTATTCGGGGATCGCTGATGTCCATCCATGCATGTCCTGTCTCCTTGTCTGCAGTGCACCACCAGAGACGGACAACCGTTCGATTTTTGGGTCCTTGAGCACCCCTACTTTCTCAGGTCCGTCCTGTCCTGTCCTTCCCGTCTCTGGAGCTGGATGCATGCATGCTCTCATTCCATTCATGCCAGCACATACAAATCGGTTTCGTTTCGCAAAAGGCGGAAGAGGGAAAGACGAAGCACCTCTTTTGTTTGTTTGACCAACCGAGGGGAGAAGGGATCTCTGTGGAGCCGCTCAGCTCTCTGTGCTCATTTTTTTTTCTCCCCTGCTTGTCTCCCCGTCGCGCAAAAGGCAAAAGCTCCATCTTGAGAGAGAAGTCTGCGCCCTCATTTCTCATGTCTTTTTTTTTTCACACACACTGCTCACATCTTTTGCAGAAAGTACCCTCAGTGACTTGTAGATGTCCTTTTGTGTGTGATCCAACGACTTCTACCGTACTACCTTCGCTCTGTGTGTGCGTGCGTGTATGTGTGTGTGTGCGTGCAGCAACTTGGCAAGCGAAGGCCAGGTGCGGCTAGCGAGCCACCTCGGTCTCAAGGGTCGGTCCAGATGCATTCACTGAGAAGTATTTCTTTCTTTCTAGCTGTTCTCAAAGCCGGAAACGGTTTTTTTTCTTTTTTGTCTGACAGCAAATATGAAATGGAAAGAAAAAGTGCAATTCATTCATTCATTCCATCGGTGCGTCGCTGCACACTTATCTTATTCACACACACACTCTTGACTGAATGAGGAAAAAAACGGGGTCCTTCCAGAAGGAGGGGCCCCGGCTTATCATCTACTTGGAGAGTCCCCTGAATGTCCGTCCAGCTAGGCGGCCGAAGTGAAGACACAAGAGAGAGAGAGAGAGAGCAACATCAACCGCCATCTATACGCTCAGCTTGTCGCAGGAAGGCGAAGAGTAAAAAAGGATTCCGCCCTTCTGCCTGATCCTCGTTTCCTCCTCCCCGCATTTCTTCCACGAAGTGCGAATATTATTATAGCATGCAGACAGTCTCTCTTTCTCTGTGTGTTTGTACTTTTTTTGTTTGTTCTGCAGGAGAGAAAACGTTCACAATTCTGACGACGGACTTTGAATACGTCAGGTGAGGAGTTGCGTTAGACACGCAAAGTCCCTCTAAGAAGTAAAAATAAATATATCTATGAACTGCGTTTTCTCGACTGCGTTTTTCCTTCTTTTTCCTTCCTTCCTTCCTTCCCTTCCTTCCTTCCTTCCTTCCTTCCCTTCCTTCCTTCCTTCCTTCCTTCCTTCCGTTCTTCCTTCCTTCCTTCCTTCCTTCCTTCCGTTCTTCCTTCCTTCCTTCCTTTCTTCCCTCCCTCCCTTCTTTCTGTCCTTCCTTCCTTCCTTCCCTCCCTTCTTTCTGTCCTTCCTTCCTTCCTTCTTTCGTGTTTTTTGATGTTTACAACAGATATCGTTTTCTGACATTCTTACTGTTTGCGTCTCTCTCTTTGTACTTTTTTTGTGCGTTCTCTGCCACATGAATCGATCATCCCCTACCCGCCCGCCTTGTTCCTTCCTTCCTTCCTTCCTTCCTTCCTTCCTTCCCTTCCTTCCTTCCCTTCCTTCCTTCCTTCCTTCCTTCCTTCCTTCCGCATGCAGATATCTGAAGGTGCGCCTCCGCGACACGATGATCGGGGGCCCCCTCAGGTTCACAGAGGTGCCACAATTGGCGCCACCCAACAGCAGCAGTTAACTGATCGGATCCCGGCGGGGAGCAACCCAGAAGCCGAGAGCTAGGGCGGAGGGAGGGAGACGCGTTGTGTTGCGGCACCGTTTCTCTCTCTCTCTCTACAGCCTCTGTTCTTTCTTTCCAGAGATTCTTTCTGAGTGTGAAATTAAGGGCGACCGCTCGCGTCTCGGGCCGGCGAGTCGCTCTGATGTGTTGGAAATGAAATAAATAAGTGCATGACGCGTTTTTTGAGTAGCGAACGAATGAATGAACGAATGAATGAGTGAATGAATGAATGTACATCGACAATGCGCGCAGAAATGCCTCAACGTTGAGGCGGAGCAAGAATGGATGAATGAATGAATGCGTTGTTTGCTTGGTGCGTCTTTTTAAGTCACTAAATAAGTAACTGTTCATGAACTCTCTCGTTGTACTGCTGGTTGTTTGTCTTTTTGATTGTTTGTCTGGTTTCATTGGAGAAAAAAGAAAAAGGGCAATTGCAATAGAGGATCGACGACCAAGGGAAAAACGAGCCATGCATTCCGAAACAACTGGCATGTACACCGCTCCGGCCAGTGACGAAAGTCTTTCGCATTTGCATGCTTGGGAAGAAGACGGTTTTGTACGATCTGCAAAGCTGTGTGCAATTTCATTCTGCACGAGTACATGACGGCTATGTAAAGTGTTGACCGGTAGCCAGATTCGTTAAGGGGGGAACACAAGACGGATGCATGGCTGCTCAAAACACATAATGTTACACATTGGAATGCATTAATTTGTTTCAAATATATGTATATGAATAACAAATTATTTCAAGTAAGTTGTATAACTAATATACTGAAATAAATCCCTAAAGTGAATCACAATAAAATATAACCAACTTGTCTGTACTGAGCTCTGCATTGTCTATCATCTTTAAGTATTGAGCAAGTACTCCTTTGATCCAAGTTTGAAGTTTTATTTAATTTGTCAAGGCTTATATAGGTCACGCAGCTCAACTTACACTAAGTAGGATCGAAGTTGATAGATGGGTTTGATCTAGTGTCATGTTATGTTATAATGAGAGTAGAATGATGATGATGATAATGAGGTGATCGACTTAACCCAGCAGTTATCGTAACCCAAAATGTCATCCAATGGCAAAAAAACAATCTGTGTGCATTCAAGTTATGGTGATATTGCAAATCAGATTGTCAGATTAATCTAAGAGCACACTAAGCGATTGCTCACATAAAGCGGCCGAACTAAGCGACGAAGTTTAAGATGACGTACTAGCTAGTACTAGCTAGCTATATAGCTAGCAAAACACTTTAGGACGATCAAGTCGTTAGAAATAGTGATTTTACTAGATTTCAGAAAAAAATGTTTATTCACAATATAGGAATCAGTATGTATAGTTTTTTAGGCTATAATTACTGTTAACTACTGTAGTAGTACTGTGAATCCGGTTTGTATAACTTTATCATGGCGATGATAATGAACGATGACAATCGATATAGACAAATTCGAAATTCCTATACTGTGCACAATGCAATGTGGGAATTCTACTGTAGTGATTATGGTGTTCACCCGCGATACGACCAGGACTTTTTTCGCATTTCCTGCCATTCGTGCGCACCTATCGCATCGGAAGTCGCGCGATCACTCTCTATTTTTTGGGGGGGAGATTGATGTCAGCGTGGAATTAATTCGTGGAATTAATTCGTGGAATCATGCAAGGTGAGTCAATATACATTTCCCCCCGGAGGGCAGCTCAGCCCGGCTTGGGAGCCCTAAGACAGCGCGCACTTGCATAAACATACACGGTCGAGACGTGTTAAGAATTATAATTCAAACCACTGATGCCCCCCGAGGCACTCACCCAACTAGTTGGGTGTATCACGTTAATACAATTCCGTCCCTAACCGGCTTCTTTATCTCCGTCCCCATGTAACTGCATGGCTTGAAAGACTTTGAAGATGGATTCCATCCCCAACCGGCTCCTTTATTTTCGAACTACACTCGTCCCCAACCGGCTTGAAAGACCCTGAAGATAAACATGTTGTACGAAGGCTTCTTGTATGGAAGACTTTCAACTGTCCATATATCAACACATGTATTCGCTTAGTCCCATATCGTCTAACTGCTTTCAAGCTGAAGAAGTATTGACATTGCTGCTTCTGGACCTTATCCCCTTATTTGTGTACATAGTTGGAGAACACGTTTGACTGACCTTTCCCTTGATGTCGACCTCGAACATCAGTCAAATTGTTCAGCGGGTTGTGGCTGGATATGACGATTTATCTGAGAGCCCTCACTTTGAAGAGGAAAATGACGCACAGGGAGGGCATGAACGCTTTGACATCCAAACTCCGGTGGCTGCGAAGGGCTACGAGAGCAAAGAGGAAGAACTACGTGAAGAGGCCCTCGCAGAGAAAGTCAACGGAAAAGTGTACCCGCAAAATTCTCGGAATGGAAGCGAGACGAGGTTTCTGAGCTGAAAGAAAAAGAAGGTCAGCACCCTGCAGCTTTTTGTTCTGCTCATCTGTATCGGGGGCTCGTATCCATCTCTCCAGCACGCTGCCGTTTTCGGGCGCCCACGCACCCGTCGACTGGCCGCCTTTTAGACCTGCTCATCACACCTTCAGCATCACGGCCATGCTGTTCAGATGCCTTTACTCCCACCCTGCCCGCAGATCTTCGGCAGCCCCGCATTTTTTTTCCAAGAGCGAAACAGCAGCTGCCTTTTCCTCATGCTGACGAGCTTGCACAAAAAACTAGACAGCAGTTTCTTGTGCGTTCTCTATGTGCAGGTGCGGGGGTCCGGCTGGGATGGAACAAATCTGAAGTGGGGTGTAGAGCTGGAGAGGGGTGTAGAGCAATAGAGGGGTGTAGAGCTGGAGAGGGGTGTAGAGCGGGAGAGGGGTGTAGTGCTGGAGAGGGGTGTAGAGCAGGAGCGAGGTGTAGAGCGCAACTGGGGTGTACTAAGGATCTTGGGTCTCTGGGGGATCCGGGATGTGAAGGTCAGCGGCGACTCTTTCTTTTTTCCCTGCGGTCCTTCTTGGTCTTGTGGGCACGAGAAGTGCAGAAACACTAGAGTACGAAACGGTTCTTTAGCTTTTTGTTGCTAGTGCCTGTCGCTTTTCCCCGGTTTTTCCGTCGGTGGCTCTTCGTTTCCCGTCATTGCCGCACGAGACCAGTAGACGCCCTCACGGTCTTTCGATGAAGCGGTGTCTCTGCAGGGGCCAGGATGGGCCGTCGGAGCACTTGGGAGGCGACACCGCTCCACGGGAACGGGGATTACTCAGCCTCCCAGCGAGGCGGTGTTTCAACAGGTAGGTGGGTCCTCCTGCGGTGTACTTCCGGCTGAAAAATTTCGCGTAGGCTGCAGTCAGAACACGAGGGAGTGCTGTTGTGTGGATGAGACAGACTTCGATGCAGTCGATCCGGGCGCATCTAGCGTACACGCATGAGGTCTCCTTCGATCTCTTCTCTTTGCAGGTGCGAAGATCCAGAGCGGAGGGGGCAAAGGGGGAGCTGACGACGGGAACTTGAGAGGTCCGTCTTCGTGTTCTTGCCGCATGACTGCTTGTTCTTGGTACAGCCATGCAGTACGTCGATGCGGGAATGCCTGTCTGGAATGTCGTTCCGCTTTTCTCGGTTTTTCTTTCTCCTGCGAGAAATCGAAGCTCACTTGTGTTTTCTGCGTCTGCTCCGTCTCTCAGCCGGCTTGGTGGACCTGCGAGGAGGACAGTCGGAGTCCAAGGAGCGCGTGAGGGTGCGGGTTTCCCTCCAACAGGACGACAGTACGTCGGCAGGTTTTTCTTCCTTCAGTTGGCCTGGCCGAACAAACGTGCGAAAAATGACGTAGAGTACACCCAGGCTCTTCAGCTTTGCCGAGCAGACCCGCGATGGAAAACGAAAGAGAGCAGAGCAGGGTTCTTCAGCTCCCAATCGCACAGGTCTCTCGTATGGGGGCCTGCTCTTCTGCGCTTTTTCCCAGTGTTCGCTCGTTTTCTCCCCGCCATTCTCCGTCTGTTTGCGTTCTTTCTGGCTGTCTCCGTGCTCATGCATGAGTTCGCTTCCGCTTTTTTTTCCTGCAGTTGTCAGGAACCAAAGGGGAGCTCATGGCCGTCCTGAAGGTGGCGGCCCCGGGAGCGGGCTGTTCGGGGGTGCGGGGAGGTGGCGGAGAGGAGCCAAGCCTGCAAGGCCTCCACGGGGTACGTCGGTCAGCGGGTGTCCTTTGCATCTTCCGTGCACGCCCATTTCTTCGGGCGTGTCGAGACTCTCTCTTGCTCTTTGACTGTCGCTTTAGATGCTTCCGCGAGGTATCAGAGCTCGCAGAGATTCTTTTTCCTATCTGTGCTCCGTCCGTATGCACGGTTGTTGCAGGCAGCTTGCAGTCGCACCTCTGGGAAGGACAATCGGAGTGCAAGGGAGTGCGGGTCTCTCTCCAACAAGAAGATGACACGTCGGCAGGTTCGCTTTTCAGTTCGGTTTTTTCAGTATGACCGATTGAATGCGCGAAAAAGGATGCAGAGTACACCAAGGCTCTTTAGCTTTCGCAGTCTGGCCGAATTGACGCGCAAAAAAGGACGTGCGGTTCTTTAGCTTTGGCAGTCTCGCCGAGCAGACCCGCGATGGAAAACGAAAAGAGGGCAGGGTTCTTCAGCTTCCAATCGCACAGATCTCTGGTGTCGGGTCTTCGCTTTTTCCTCTCTCCAGGTGTCTGCTCGTTTTTGCCCCGCCTCTCTCCGTCCGCTTGCGTTCTTTCTGGCTGTCTCCGTGCTCATGCCTTCTAACTGTCGCCTTGCCCTTCCGTGCGCCCGAAGTCCTCGAGAACCCCAGGGGACCGATGTCTCACAGCCCTCCGGAAGGTGGCGGTCCCGGCGGAAGGCATTCCGAGGGTGCCGGGGGAGGAGTCGAGCCTGCAGGCCATGCACAGGCCCTGGGACCAGGTACGTCGGTCAGCGGGTGTCCTTTGCGTCTTCCACGTACGCGCTCTGTGTCCGCTGACGTGTTGAGACTCTTTCTGACTCTTTGACTGCAATCCGTCTTTCGTTTCACCTGCTTGCAGGCCTCGAGCAGCTTCTGGGTGGGCGTGATGGCTCTGCCGCGAACCTGGCGTCGAAGCTCCACAACGCGGTGAGTCGGCGGCCTCCACCTCTTGTCTCCGCTGGGTCCAGCCTGCGCTATTTCGTTCCACGGTGTGCTTCCTTCTCCTCTCTGCAGCACTTTCGCGACGCTGTGCGAGGAGGCGAGAGGTTCGGGGACGGTGTGGACGCCGGCGTTGACGCAGGTCGGTTTTCCGTTGATTCGGTCGGTTACCTGTAAGGTGCTTTCACCTTCGTGGGTCCGTCACACTTCGATTTGAAGACTGCCACCCCCATTCGGAAGTCTCTCTGCCTTCCTGCCCGTCTCTCTCTCTTTTGTCGGCCGATGCTGTGTTTTCTGCCTGCATCGCCTCTCACGGTCGGAAGCTCCAGCCGAAAGCTGCGAGTCGGCTCTCTTCGGGTCCCCTGCCGGTTCTGCTGGCTATGTTTTTCATCTAGCCTCAGCGGGGCCTCTTCTCCTTGCGATTCTCTTCTTCGCCTGGCTTCTCTCACTTGACTGTCTCTTCCTCCTCTGGATCTCTCCATAGATTCCGTGGACCGTCGCGAGAAGGCCTTCCGGCAGCTGAACATGGGGTCTAAGGCGTTCGCAGCCCTTCGAAAAGAGGTCAGTCAGCTGTCGACCGGTGCCGGCCCTCTCCTTCTCTGTATGTGTCTGAGCCCCCGGCCTGTCCGTGTATCTATCTTCTCCCACTCTCCTCCGCTGCGTGCAGGCCCAGGCCCCTTCTGGCGCTTGTTTGAACATCTGCACGAGTGCCGCAGGTGGGTCGTCTGCTTGCCAGCAGCACAAAGTGTGGTGCTTCCCTCCTTCTTCTTTTGATTCGTTGGTTCGAGCTCGTCGAGGCTGCAGTGATCTGTGGTCCCAGCGTGCAGCTCCGCTTGGCAGCTTGGCAGCTAGGAACGCACTCCCTCTCTCTAGTTAGGCTCGCACTTCTTCTTGGCAGGTGCGCTCTTCTTCTTGGCAGGTCTGTACTTCTTCTCGGCAGGTGCGCACTTCTTTTCGGCGGGTACATGTGCATTTTTCACTGTGCTCTTGCAGTCGCGGTCGATTCACAGCTTCATGCGTGACTGCATTCAGGTACGGAGGATCTTCTTGCGGAAGGCAGGGGAGGGGGTGCTGTAGCTCGCTCTGGAGGCAGGCGAGGGCGACTCGCGTCGGATTGGCGAGGTTCCCCCCAAGGAGGACCTGCACAGGGTACGTTAGGGTTCTCTCCTTCCGCGCGCGCAGTCTGCACACGCCTGTGGGCTCTAAATATATAATTCGCATTCCGTCTCTCGTTTACCTGCCTGCAGGGCTCAAGAAACGTGTGGCTGGGCGTGATGGCTGCAAGCTGGACACCAGATCGGAGATTGAGAAAGCGGTGAGTCGGCGCCCCCTTGCTTCCGCTTTCTCTGTTGACCTGCGCTATCCATTGCACCCTGTGCTTCTCTCCCCTCTGTGCAGCACTTCTGCGACGGTGTGCGAGGAGACGAGACGTTTGCGGACACCGGCGTTGCTGCAGGTCGGTTTTTCTTTTGTTCAATTTTGATCGGCAGTCGTCGAGACTCGAGGTCGGCATCCGTTTGCGTCCGTGGTTGGGTGCTCTGCTGTTCTCACCGCATCTCATCGCGGTTGTGGTACTGGCTCTCCGCCTCTCGTTCTCCTTTCCCCAGCCGTCTCCTCCCCATTCCATCTGTGCATCCTGTCGTTGCCGATCGACTCCTTGCGTGGTGCAGAGTGGGCGCTGTCGAACAAGACAAAGAACCGGCTCGCCCACGCGTACTACGGAAACGGAACGACTTCCGAAGCCCTCCGCGGGAAACTTGAAAAGATTGGATGGCCAGCGGAAGGTGACGCTCTCTTCAATCGAGTGCTTGGCTGTACTTCAAAAGATGAATTGCAGACGTGCCTGGCTGAAGATGCAGAACGAGTCAATGTTTTGAACGAGTTCAGTTCAGGAGATGTGAGAGAGCTGTGGGGGGGGGCTCGTGAAACGGGGAGCTCCGCCGGCAGAAGGTCAGTGCGTGCTTGAGTCTTATATCCTCGATCGGGCAATGGGCGCAACTTGTCATCTTCGGAGCTTTTCTCTCGCCTTTCCCGCGTGCGCATCGTCTCCCCCCCCAAATTTCTCCAGCAGACATCAGTCTCCGCCATCTCTTTAGATCGACTTTCTTTCTCGCGTGCGTGCGTCCGCGCGTGACCGTCAGCTACCTGTCTCTGTGGCTGCGGACTGAAGTGCCGAAAGCTGTGTGTGATCGAATGGCTGGCTGTTGGTCCTACGGTGTTCGGTGCATGCTCGTTCACGTATGTGCGTGGCTGAAGGTTGATTGCGTCGTTCCGTTTGGCTTGTCGTCGTGTGTGTCTGGGTGGCTGAAGGTCGATTGCGTCCATCTGGCTGGTCGGATTGTGTCTGGTGTGCCCGAAGATCGACTGCGGCCGAACGAAAATTTCTCCATGATACGTTCGAGATCTCCATTTCTTTAGCTTGACGGCAGCTGTGTGTGATCGAATGGCTGTTGGTCCGAGACCTCCGGGTGTTCGGTGCATAGGCGTGTGCGTCTGGTGCTTGTTCACGTGTGTCTCAGGGTCGACTGCGTCGTTCCGACACTCGTTCCGCTTTCGAAACGCCTGAGCGCAGTGTCTGCGGGCTTCCCGCCCCCCCTTTCTTTTTCTTGTCGTCCGAACGAAAAATTCTCCATCATACACTCGGTGGTCGGACTGGATCTGCATGTCTGTCTAGTGATCGCTCACGTGCGTGGCTGAAGGTCGATCGCGTTCGTCACGGTCTGGCTGGTCGGATTGGATCGTGTGTGTGTGTGTGTGGTGCTCGTTCACGTGTGTGACTCAGGGTCGACTGCGTCGTTCCGACACTCGTTCCGCTTTCGAGACGCCTGAGCGCAGTGTCTGCGGGCTTCCCGCCCCCTCTTTCTGTTTCTTGTTGTCCGCACGAAAAATTCTCCATCGTATACTCGGCACCTCCATCTCTTTAGATTGACATGCGCGTGCCGTGTGTGGCTGTTGGTCGGGTGTTCGGTGGTCGGTGCACAGATGGAACGCTCAGGCAGCCTGAGCATGCGTGCCGTGAGAGCGTGTGTGCCTGCGTCAAGAGGCTTGGTCTTGGTCTGTTGCGCCTCTGAGTGTCTGCGGGCCTTTCCCGGGTTTTCTCCAGCATGCGTTCGACGTCGCCATGTCTTGAGATTAGCGTGATGACCTGGTTGTGGGGTTCTGTCCGTGAATGCGTTTGTGTGTGGCGGCCTCCGATACGTGACCCCACGTGTCTGCGTGTCGGCCATTGTGTGATAGTCCACAGGCTGGCTTCTGCAACCTTCGACCAAGAATTTAATTCTGCAGGATGCATGCATTCGGTGCTGCCATGTTCTTCAGATCGGCGTGTGCTTGGGTGTGCTTTTGCAGCGAAGGGTCGACAGGTCACGGCACGCCTGAGATTGAAGGATGGGGAAGACCAGTCCTTCCGCGGGCGCCTGGCGCGGCTTCTCACGTTTCACACGTTGACCGCCTTTGGGGACTGTCCTCCTTTGAGAGAGGGAGAGTCTGAAATTTGTGTCGATTTCTTCACCAGCTCTGAAGACGGGGCTGGAAAAATCTACGCCGTTTTGAAAAAGGCAATCGAAGACTGTAAAGACGAGTTTTCGTCAATTCAGTATTGTATCCTCCCGGACCAGGTACCACTTCCTCAGCCGCTCGCTGTGTGGGAACACGTAGAAGGCAAGCGCTCCTTGCATTCCGGGGAAATTCAACCCGAGAACGAGGGGGCAGGATGGTCGACCAGTCTGCCCAATCGCGAAGAGGATGGCGATGGGGTCTCAAGCACGACGCATGAGAAGGCTCATCACCGCCCAGAAGCCGCCTGGACACCTCAAGTGGAGACTCTTGATAAGGAGTTCGGCAACCTGGTTGACGAAGATGTCAAAAACGCAACAACGAGCATCCGGAAGGTTGCGCATTCGCTGTATTGTGACTTTTATTTTTTCTTTCAGCTGAAACTGCACAATCCCGAGCTGTACGAACTGGTTCCTGTATGGAAGTCGACTGCAGGGACAAAACGGGTGAAAAACGAAACGGATGTAGCTGAAGCGCGGTGGCAACATGGACACGCAACAATTGCTCTTCAGAAAGCAGTTCTCTACCGAGAATGCTTGACGCGGTGGTACTGGAAGGGAGGCCTTTCACCACCAACCGACTTGATCCTGGAGATCAGAGCAAAAATGGACGCTCTGTCTGCAACAGCTTGACGATCGACACGTGCGCAATCGAATGCTTTGATGCGTGTTGAAGGAGAGAATGAATATAGATCTAGATCTAGATACTACTTTGTTTGTGTTACTCACTAAGCCGTAATGCCTCGTACATATAGTATAAATGAGTGTAGATGTATTTCTCTTATAAAAAAAGACAACATGTATTTCCCCCGCCCGCTCGATCGCTCATCGCCGACTTTCTAGCCCATCATCCCCCCCAAAGCACTCTAGTTATCCCTTTTTACCTTATCCCGTTTGTAACCTTCGATGAACCTGCTTGATGCGCTAGATGAAAATTTACTAGATAATGTCTCGGTAGACTTGGTTGAATTTTTTCCTAGTATGGCACTAGAACGCGGTCTGCAAGCCACAGGTATTTTACAGTGTATGCAGTCGTTAGCGCGCGTTGCTGGGCGTAGGACATCAAAATCAAATAATAAAACATAACGTCATTTTTTAGGTTTGTTTTTGTTTAAATATTTGATTTTGGTTTTTTTATTTTTGAAACCATCTAAATATAAATCAAGACACTAGTTAAGACATAAGTTCTAACTAAAGTTTACTAGGAGGTTTAATCAGCTTTATAAAGAGAATGATGATTAAAATTTAGTTTTTTATATAAAGATCCACAGAGATCCATAAGAAGAGACGGAAGTCTACGCACGGAACTGACTGAAATGAATTCAAATGAATCTCAAATTACTGAGTGACGCTAGAATTGAATTTTACATACCGACCGATCCCTACCAATCCCTTTGGTAACCAACGTTTTTATGCTGTATGTTAGGACTGCCTGAAGAAGCAAGAAGAAGACCATTCAACGATGATGCTGGCAACATCATTAAGGAGAACGGGTGGGTGTGAGCCTAGGTGTGAGCGAAGTACAAAGACTGCAACTTTTAGTCTCATGATTGAAAACAATGACAGAACACGTTTTAAAAATATTTTCAGGGTCGTCAAGGCGGCGAAGCTTTCAGAGTTCCAAAAAAATAGAAGAAAAAAGATGAAGATGCCGGCAGGAAACAATGGGTGGGTCGGTGGATAGACGGAGGTGCCGATTGAAGGTGTCAAAATTCTTGAAGAAGGAAATACAAAAATTATATAATTTAGCCTATCGTATACAGACTAACTTCAGAATTCATCTTCATGAAAATCCATACAATTGCTTTCAAAAATCCCAAAACAATTCATTTAAATTTTTGAACACGTTTTTAGGTGACCGGAAGGTCCTCGTAGCAACCTATAGGTCAAACTTTACATTTTTTGTATTTGAATCATATAGTCATTTTTTTTTTGTTTTGATTATTGTTTTTAATATCCTACGCCTATAGGCGCGTTGGCGGATGGTGGTTATGGGCTCTCCAAGCTCTAAGTATGGTCCACTATTATCTCTTCCTTTCCGTCATCCCTCTTGAGTATAAACGGCTTCTTGAGCGTATCACCGATTCCTGCATGGAGATCCGTATACAGACTGCAGTCTTAGCACAGCCTCTAGAAAACCTAGACGTTTAAGTTAATCCCATTGCCCCACTGGCCTCTCCTTCAATACTAGCAGAACTTTGCGGCCTTCTAGAACTAGCGCGTGATGCGCACTGTATTTTTGAAACAGGAGGTACTTTGGAGTGTCTCCTCCGGAACAAAAACGCCGACCTTTTGCGCTTTGATCGGCAAGTTGCCGAGCATCTTCATAATTCAATGTTATGCATGCGCCTAGGCATGCACGATCACGCAGCGTAGGTCATTGCCTCTGCACACCGCCCTGTAAGATAGAAGGAAAAAAATATGCCTGCTGGTGGAGCTATTGTATGTTTAATCAACGTAAACCGTCCAATTCTCTATACGTTAGAAAACCATGCATTCCTAGCGTCTCTCTCTCTTATCAAAATTGGTAGTACGTTAAAGAATCCAGACCGTAGACTAGACCAGTACCACTTATGCTATCTGTGGGGCTTCAACATAATCTGTATCCTAGTATTTCCGCCTGGGGTCACGCAAACGCGGCTGGACCATTTAGAACGGTTGCTCCTCGACTTATTCAGTGACTATAAGCTCAAAAGCCTAGTCCAGCTCTTTGAGTCCCGACAAGAATGGCTGATTAACGTTCTTAGAGCATATGTATTAGCGACGTTCCAATCTTTTTGGGACCACATCATGAAAGAGGTTTACCGAATCGATAGTTATCTATTGTGGTCCAATATTCACTTTTTACCGGATTATGTCCTAGACTCCAGGCTGGACGTAGTTCTTCTACCCGGATGGTTATCATGGTTCCAAGAGGAACATAGAATCCTATCATACATGAGTCTCCGGCAACATAAAAAAGAAACCAATCAAGCAGCCCGTGAACTACAGCAGAAGCGGGGGAATGAACAGGTTAAAATGATGAACGTTCAGGAAATTCGGTGGATGGCCAGCTTTGACTACCAAACACCGGCTTTGGGGGATGCCGATCTGCTCCGCCAGTACTTAAGAGCCAAAGGAGTATCGGTCGACCTAGAGCCTACGCTTAACCCGCAGCAGTTTGAAGCTAGCATAGAAACAGACCTGGAAGCAGACTCAGACTGGGAGATTGAAGAGATCCTAAATTTTGATGAAAGGCGTAATAGGTACAAAGTCCTGTGGAAGGACTATCCACTAGGTAACGAAAACCCTCAATGGGTCCCTGCGGATAACTTTCGAGGGACAGGCTAGGGGACAGGCGACCAACTGCTCGTCGAATACCACCTCAAGGTTTGAAAGGATGTTCAGCTGCTTGATGAACAGCTTCAGCTTCTAGACTTTGATAAATAGGAAGAAGAAGAAAGCTCACAACCAAGCTTATCAACAGTTAAGGTAGAGCCTCAAGCAGGGGTGGAATCTATTTCATTGAGACCAGGACCTCCAGAAAAACCTAGCTACGAACCTGAGTTGCTAGCTGACTGTACGCCTAGCTCTCAACTCGCAACATTCTTTCAGCTGTCCATTCCACCACATCTCTAAGTAGAGCTAGCTGAGCTACATCCTGCTTTAACGTCCCTCATCGTCTCAAGCAGCTGCGATGAAAGCATGACGACAGCGGTCGAACGCTCCCCAAAATATCTAATACGGTCTAATACGTATGCCCCTGGGCCAAGCCACCGCTCTCCTTACGTCACAGCACCAATGCTGACGACAGGCTCTGTAAGAACACTAAAGAGACGGTCTCCTCCAGTTGAACAGGGAAAAGGCCTTGCTGCCCCACGGCCGCTTTCTCCACAGTGGATCACAGTCCGACAACGCCAATCAAGCTTAGCGGCAGCTGGTGCCCCTCTACCTGAAATGCACAGGAGTATTTAGAAAGAACTTCATAAATTTATGGAAGAAGACAGTTAACGGATAAAGACGCTAGTTCTGGTGATTTATGATATCGAATGGAGCGTTCCACTCCCTGCTAGACTAGGCACAAGCATGTATGTAACCTCTAAAAATGTACATGCAGGCTCGTGCCCCGCCGCACGGTCATGTACGCATTTCTGCTAAGCTGACGGCCATGCGGTGCCGGCTATCCATCCATGCATGCACCGTGGATGGCTACCGCTAATGTATGCTAAAGAAATTTTAGGGTGAGACGACGTACACATAGAGCCTGCGTTCACTGACCGGAACTCGCGGAAGTTCCGGAGCTCTTAACCGCTGATCGACACCTTCGTGGTGCTCCAGGCCTCGAGGGTTAAGCTACTAAGAAGACCATAACGGTTGTACGTGAAATTCAGATTCCTTCAAGAATTCTACAGAGATCGCGAGATTCGTCGTATTTCCGCAGGACGCGTGGGCGAGCCAGGTCTGCAAAAGATCTGGCGGGCAACCTTGGCGGGGTCTACCGAAGGTCTGGCGGGCAACTGCATCCACAAGATCTGCATGACAGGCAGCATTGGGGGAATGTCTGGCGGACAACGTTGGGAGGTCAATGAAAAACCTGCATGACGGGCAACGTTGCATGGCCTACAGAGAAGACCTGGCGAGGAACATTGAAGGAGGGGAGTCCTGTAGAGATCTAGGATGCGTCTGGGCAGGCGCCAACGTGTTGATCCGGAAGATTTGTGTGGCAGGCCGGAGAAGGCGTCTAGCAAAGGTCTTTAGAAGATCTATGCGGCAGGGGGGGCAAGTCTCGAAGGGGTCTAGTTAGTAAGGGTCTCCGGAAGATCTGTATGGCAGGAGGGGCAGGTCTCAAAGGGGTCTGGCAAGGGTCTTCGGAAGATCTGTGCGGCAGGCCGGAGGTGGCGTCTAGCAAGGGTCTTTGGAAGATTTATACGGCAGGGGGGGCGGGTCTCAAAGGGGTCTAGCTGGCAAGGGTTTTTGAAAGATCTGTGCGGCAGGGGGGGCAGGTCTCGAAGGGGTCTAGTTAGCAGGGGTCTCCGGAAGATCTGTGCAGTAGGAGGGGCAGGTCTCAAAGGGGTCTGGCAAGGGTCTTTGGAAGATCTGTGCGGCAGGCCGGAGGTGGCGTCTAGCAAGGGCCTGTGGAAGATTTATGCGGCAGGGGGGCAGGTCTCGAAGGGGTCTGGCAAGGGTCTTTGGAAGATCTGTGCAGCAGGCCGGAGGGGGCATCTAGCAAGGGTCTTTGGAAGATCTATGCGGCAGGGGGGGCAGGTCTCGAAGGGGTCTAGTTAGCAGGGGTCTCCGGAAGATCTGTGCAGTAGGAGGGGCAGGTCTCAAAGGGGTCTGGCAAGGGTCTTTGGAAGATCTGTGCAGCAGGCCGGAGGGGGCATCTAGCAAGGGTCTTTGGAAGATCTATGCGGCAGGGGGGGCAGGTCTCGAAGGGGTCTAGCTGGCAGGGGTCTTTGGAAGATGTGCAGGAGTGGCGGGTCTGAAGTGGGTCTTTGGAAGATCTGTGCAGCACACGAGGCGGGTCTCAAAGGGGTCTAGCAGGGGTCTTTGGAAGATCTGTGCGGCACGGGGGGCGGGTCTCAAAGGAGTCTGGCAAGGGTCTTTGGAAGATCTGTGCGGCAGGGGGGGCAGGTCTTAAAAGGGTCTGGCAGGGGTCTTTGGAAGATCTGTGCAGCCGGGGGGGCGGGTCTCGAAGGGGTCTAGCAGGGATCTTTGGAAGATCTGTGCAGGAGGGGGGGCGGGTCTGGAGTGGGTCTAACATGGATCTGGTAGGGGTTTTCGAAAGCGCTTCGGAAGATCTATACGGCAGCTAAGGGGGGGCAGGTCTACGAGCTGAGGCCCTGCACGTGCATTTCTGATCTAAAGACATGACAGAGCAAGAAAAAAAGGAACAAAACGATGAGTACAGCAGCAGTGGTCATTGTAACAACTCCGTTGGCCCAGTCTTATGTATACCAACACTGTAGCAAACAGTGTAAGGACTCCAGGTATCTTTACCAACATTTTCAATCGTGCCCGCAGAGGCATAAAGACTTCAAGAAAGAGCTTTGTGAGAAAAATTAGAGACTGATCCAGCTACGTGAGAACCAAAATAACATTGTCCACACGCAAAAACAGATGACTGACCTCAAAGACGAGCTTCTGCAACGAGTGCAAGAAATGTTTTCCCAATTTCTGCAGCAACAGCAGCGGTCAGAACAAGCTCCAGCTCCTCTGGCGCCTAGGGTTTCTCCTCTCGAGCTAACGGGCAAGACAGTTACGATCGTTTTCTCTAGGAACAACAGGCAACCCTTGGAGCCTCTTTGATCCACGTAAAGTGCCATCACGGTCATCTTACGGTGTTCTTGCAGTGCCAGCAGAGGACGACACTGAAGCCACTTCGGTAGTCACCTTTAGTAATGCGGTTCATGGAGAGAAGAAGACAGAAAGCTGCCAGACGAAGATGTCGCCTTAAGGTGGGGACAGGAGACCGACAACAGCCAAAAGAGGAACGAACACCAACGACCTTCTGAAACTCACTCTGCCACCGACTGTCTCTCTTACTATGGAGGCAGGAACGCAAACCGAAAAACCATACACAAAAGACGCAGAAATTCAGACGGATACCAATAACGACTTGAATGCTTTTCTGTCCAGAGCCGCTGACGTTTCGGGAGGAATTTCTTTCAGCAGAGAAAGAGAAGAGACCGAAGCGATGTCAGACCTGTTGCTGTCTAGGAGGGAAGACAATCACGACATGCCGGCCGACAACAACTCCAAGTCGGGCCTTCCAAAAAGTGGGCCTTCCTTGTCGGTGGCGGCAACGGAGCAGCCTGAAGTGCTACGTGAAGGACAAACAGAGAAGGGATCCGAAAAACATCACCACGATACGATGGAACAAGCAGTCTGTTCTTTTAAAGCGGACCGGCCTGTTCATCAGACTGAAGGAACTTCAATCTTGAATCGAGAAGTAAGGGGCCATGAGGTTTGCGAAAAAGACATGACGGCAGCAGCTGAAGTGGTTGAGGGCCTGAATGAATTGCCCTTTCTTAGCGACGACACTGCAAATAGAGGTCTAGATGATCCGACTGCGGCACTTCATCTCGGACAGTCTTCCTTTACTGAACAAATATGAGACATGACACCAAGAAGCCTAGTGTCATCGGTATTCAAAAAACAGACTGACGAGAGAGCAGAGAGCTGCACTGCCAGGTCTGCCTCAACTTCCGAATCGGCCGTACTGCAGGCTGACTGCGAAAAAAAAATCGAATTCATTCCAACACGGCCCCACAAGAGTGTGAGAGGCCCAATCAGAAGCTGGACAGAAGAGCTCGGCTTACCGGTTATCACAGACGACGCCTGAGTCTCTATTAGCGGATGAATAGAGGCTCATACACATAGCAAGCCTTCTTGCCAAGCTCTTTGCCCTACTTATAGATTCTCGTCTCCGTCTGAGAACGAGGATCGATGACAGACAGATAGGCTTCAAGAAAGGGGTCGGAACTAGAGAGGCGATTCATGCTTTGTTTGTTTTATCCGAAACTGCAAAAAATAAGAAGAGACCGTTGTTTGCTTCCTTTGTATACTTCAGTAAGGCATTTAACAAAGTAGACAGAAAAAAACTGATAGAGAAGCTTAAAGAAGAAGGGCTGGGGGAGGGGGATATTCGAATGATTTATGTAATGTATGTCAAAGTAATGGGAAAGATTGAGGGCTCGGACAATATGTTTGAGGAAGGAACAGGAGTCAAGCAAGGGGACCCACTCTCTCCTCTTCTCTTTCTTCTCTTTATCAATAAAAATCAGATCCATACCTCCATTAGCCTTCAATGCAGGGAGCTCTAGTAAGAGGAACGAGCAAACCTTCCCGAGGAAGCCAACGCCCAATGGAGGGGCCCGGGGAGTTAGAGGCTCAGCCCAGAGCCTTAAACTCTTCTTCCCCAGACACACCCCCAACAGAAGTGAGGTTAGGAGACCTACTGCTGGAGAGCATTGGATATACCGATGACCTTGTCATCTTTGGACACTCCCTCCAAGACCTTCAGAAGAGGATTGATCGGTTGGCTACCTATTGCATGGCCCATTCACTCGGGAATTTTTAGTACCAGAACTTTAAAACCCCTGCCAAATTTTCCTTTTTTTGCCCCCCTCTTACCAAACTTTTCCATAAAGGCTCAAATAAGGCAAAAAACACTGTTGAAATCAAAACATCTGACCCATCGAAGGCTGATTTTCTCTAGTCTTTAATACGGTGGTACCCAAATATTCCCGAGCTGAAGACCCCTTACCAATTTTTTTAGAATGGATGGGCCGCGACCTATTGTGACAAGTGGGGGCTGATGGTGAATCTGAAGAAGACAAAGGTGATGAGATTGGCAGGTAGAGAGGGGGTAGATAAAATTCGTTTCAAGGATCAGACGGTCGAGTGGGTAGAGAGTAACTGTTACAGATATCTTGGCTGTCAGGTTTTTTCTGATACGAACCCCCGCAAGTCTGTGACCGCCAGATTTGGAGCCACAGAAAGGGGAGTTAGAGGGGCTATGGGTCTGTGTGTGTCAATAGGTATGCTCTCCCCCCATAGTCGCATGTTCCTTTTTAAGGGGATGTGGGAGCCCACCACCACCTATTCCCTTGAAGCTCTCCCCATTCAAGAATCTGACATCCGATGCTTAGACTCCCTCCAGCTTCGTTGTGTGCGTTGGTCTCTCCGTCTGCCCTGGAATTCTTTTGTGTTTCCCACCCTTGCAGCCATTGGGCTGAGGCCTATGAGAGAGATTCTCAGTGTCAGAGTGGGGGAGTATTTGAAAAGTCTCTCCCTTGCTCGATTAGCTTTGCCTCAAGCATGATTGTGGGCATGCCACAGGAGGGGCCGGGGAGTTAAGGGCGTGGTCGGGGTCTGCAAAGAAGCTTGTGCAACCGGTCAGTCCTGCCCTCCTGGAAGATGAACCAGATGAGGTCGATTTCAGAATATCAGATAGCAAGCTGAAAAGGGGAGCGAGAAATAGAGAGGTGAACGAATAGATGGGGGACTGGGTAAACCTGGTCTCCATTACAGAAAGGAGAGGGGGGAGGCAGGGGAGACAAGGAATACATGGGAGTGTGTCTTTCCCTCCGTCAGACTCTGCTTGTCTGACCGAATATCAGAAGGAGAATAGTAGTAGCAAACGCTTTGCAAAATTGGTTCTCGGAAGCTTGGTGGAGGGGAAGGGGGGCTCATGGTCTGCCTCGGCAAAACTTCTTCCCAAGTAGTTCTTATCTTCTCCTGGGGCAGTTTTCCGCCCTTTGTTGTGCGCCATTGTTAGAGGGGGGGCAAACCATGGGGGGAGGGTTGAATCAATCTGCAAAGCCTGTGAAGAGAAAAGTTGGAAGAAATGGATTGACGATCCGATTCACCGTCTGACAACTTATGTCCGAACGGAGGGGCCGCGGGGGAGATTGAGTAATCTCTGGTATAGGCGACTGGAGTGTATGTCGATAGAAGAAGTGTGTGAGTATGAAGAGAAACAGGAAGCCCGAGGGGGTAGGGGGGTGGGGCAGGCTGAGGAGCGGGTAAGGCGGTACTTTTCGCTTCTTCTTCAGAGGGATGCCCGAAAGGCCAGTGCCCTCATTGCTGCATGCCTAGGACCGGACTAATCAATCCTGGGGAGCAGTGTTCTACTAGCTAGTAGTCCTAAAGTTCGGCCACTTTAGGTGAGCATTCGCTAGCGTGCTCCTAGCTTGCAATATGACATGAATGCTCACAAACTGCCCTTTACCATTGGGATACGATGGCTGGTGGGTTAAGTCACCTCATCATCATCATCAGTTATAATTCAGTGATCACTTTAATTAGATCACTTTGTGTGGTTTTTATTGAAAAGATCATAAACGGAGGAGTGGAAGGAAATTCAAGGAATACAGAAGAACCAGCTAGAACCAGCCAAGCGACAGATTTACATCTGTATATTCTAAACTGGAGTTCAAGTCCTTGACAGGCTTGACTAGACGTCTCCAGCAGGGATAAAAAATACGTTATTCTAAACGAACCGAACCGAGTTGGCCGTCAAAAAGAGATTGAGAAAGAAACATAAGACTGAGAAAGAGAGAGAAAGGGGGGGGGGGGGAAGACGGGGAGGAGGAGAAAAAGCGTATAAGAGAGAATAAATAAATGATGAATGAGTGAATGAATGAAAGAAAGAAAGAAAGAAAGAAAGAAAGAAAGAAAGAAAGAAAGAAAGAAAGACAGAAAGAAAAAAGAGACAGGGGAAAAAAGGAAAGAATGAATTACAGAACGCAAGCAAGCAAGAAAGCAAAGTAGGAAAGAAAGGAAGGAAAGGAGGAAAGACAGAGAGAAAAAACAGAAAAAAAGAAAAAAAGGGAAACGCCACACACACACACACACACACGCACGCACGCACACACACACACACACACACACACACACACAGAGAGAGAGAGAGAGAGAGAGAGAGAGAGAGACTTAGAGAATGAATGGTACCAGAATGTTCTTCAGCGAGAGCTTCAGAGAAGAGTCCGTCCGACGGTTTCAGAGAACTTAATTTTCAAGCCGTCGATCGCTTCTTCATGCAAGTTGAAATTAAAGATGAATGATTACATGAATTGAAAAACGATCGAAGGAGCGCTCGATCCGACAGTGTGTCCCGCGATCCGTCAGCGCCATCCATTCCGAATAATTTCCCTCCAGGAACACCCAGCATCGATCACGCTACTGATTCGAAATCGAAAAAAAGCAAAAAAAAAAAAAAATGTCGCCTTTTGAACGCCGTTGAGAGCGGGTCGGCCTTTACTTCCCGATTGCATTTTGGGCCTTCCCAAGACTCTCTTTCATTTCTGAGCTTCACCTGAAGCAGAGACACTTTAGTTTTTTTGTTTCTTTTTTGCGTCAAGCGCCCGCAGCTCTTTCAACATTGCACCCACCCGCGCCTCACATGCCTTTTTCAGCCAAGGCTTGTACCCTAAGGCGAAGAGAACCTCCAAAGTGACAAAGAAGGGGGCTGCAAAGATTTGAAGCAGGTTGTCCATCAGAGCAGGTCTCCTCTTCTCGTGTACCGCGTGCCCGTAGAACTGTGCAACCCACGAGAACAGCTGGATGAAAAGGAACCACTTCCACGCCTCGTTAGAACCCAAAAATTTGAACATTTCAGCCGATCCCTTCAGCAGACCGATGTACATAGCAAGGGTCACTGCACCGCCGGGGAGGTCTGCGTAGAGGGGAAGAAGAATGTGAAGCAGAGCAGGCCAGCCCCACGTCGGTGTCATGCCGAGGAAGGAGACCTGTGTCCCTTCAATGGGCAGGTACAGAAACAGTCCCATCAGACTGCCGAGAATGGAAGGGACGAAAACAACGTGAATCAACTGGTTCACACGATCGTGATGGTATGCTCCATAGCCAGCATACAATTTACATACCAGACTGTCATAAGCCTCCTTGAAGGATGGAGACTTTACAAGAGACACCACCGATCCCATTTTCCTTTCTCCCTTCTCAATCTCTCTTTGTCTGGCCCTCAATCTGAGTCAGATCGAACTTCTGTCTCAGTGTCAGTGTTGCTCAAGGCGAAAAGAATATATCGTCGGCAGATCGTCGGTTGGAGTCACAGCACTTCGTGCGCTTGCATGAATGGGAGCTTTCTATGATTCAAAGACGCTGATCAACCCTGTCAATCTTACAGTAGTGGCAGTGATCTGTCGAAATCTGATCAATTCGATCGCGAAGAGGTGAGTGGATGTGAGTGGAGACGGGACGTCCAAATTAAAACAAAAATTGAAGAGACGACCCAACATGGCCCAACAACATCCAACACAACATCCAACAACAGCTATATAGGGAATGGCCCCGGAAAGCGAAGCGGGGGGCACTTACAAAACAGAAATGGCCCCGGAAAGCGAAGCGGGGGGCACTTACAAAACAGAAATACCCCACAGGTGCATGGCGCGCGGGGGCCCGGGGCACTAAGTTGCATGCATGGATGCGTCCCCAACCGGTTCTAACATGTTCTATTAATACATATAAGTGCCCCCCGCTTAAAATTCCGGGGCCATTGGTTTCCGCGAATCTTCCTCTCAGAGACTTTATCCCTACACTGACATCACTGGTCGAACAAACGATAACAAACGTACTTCTGTCCAAGGATGTCATATCCGTACATCAGTAGCTCTATGTCTATCTCGTGTAATTTGCACCACTGCTTTTCTTTTCCTGTTCTCTTCCTTTAGAGGCCCTACAATTAATCCTGGGAGCTCTTTTTTAATCATGCAGTCGACGTCCTGACTGAGAAAGCAGTCTCTCCGGCCAAAATTCTTTCTGAGATCGGAACTGGAGGCAAGCAAAGAAACAAACGCTTAGCTCTCAAGCATGATGCGTCACTCTACTTTATGTACCATGTCTGTTTCTCTACTCTGCTGTGAAGTCGAGAATCTGCAATCTATTCTTCCTTTGATTTCCGCAAATTTAGTATGAGTGGAAGCAGTCGTTGAACACAATGGTTTCGGGCCTAGAAAGAAATGCTTGCAAGTGATCCTGGAGGGGTCAACTGAAGATTTGATGAAAGCGCTCTCCTCTTTTCTGGGGGTAAGTGTGCCTCTGTATCTTCTAGTAGACTCTGCAACTTTCCAGAGTCCCGCCTTCGTAACCTAAACTCATTGACAAGTTTTTCCCTTTAAGATTTGTGTCACACCCAAGATCATCACGAAAGAGAGGGATGACAGAGGGCCTATGCGCCCTGTTGACTTCACGGGCAATACAGATAGGGTGATGGTAGCCCTCCAGGCTCTACTTACCCTTCTCATAAAGGAAAACAAAGAGAACACTGCAGCTACTCAGACGCTTCCCGACTTTAATGGCTTTTACTAGACTATCAGCACCTGAGAAAGCAATTTCCGACCTTACATCTCTTTATAGTAGAAGAACAATACAAAAACATGAGGTGCATATATAATTCTGAGTATCATTGAGAATCCTTTCTGGCCAGTCTGGCAGAAAGATGAAAAACGTAGATTAGTTCTTACAATTTGTCGCACAGCAAATGGAAACAAGTGTCTGGTCTGTCATGCAGCCCTTCTAATTGACAGGCAGACAAAACGGAGAGAAGTGGGCGAGGAGACAGTCCTGGCCTCCCATGATAGTGAAACAACAGAGGTGATCGTTCTCTTTGTTGCACAGCACCACTTTTACCACACCTGTCTGCCTCTGCCTGAACAGCCGAAGATTAGCGATGCTCCAAAGACCGCCCTCTCGGACATGTACTGGCCGGTCGCTCCAGAGGATGCAAAGAGGCAGCTGCCAGGGTTCATCAACGAGTTTCTCTGTTGTGAGCTTCTCTGTGCCAGCTGTCATGGAGAGAAGAAACATGAACACTGTCGGCACCCCCCAACCCCACCTCCGCGTGTCAGTCTTTTTTTTTCTAAATCCATTGCGCTGCAAATGCATACAGTGTTACATGGATATACATGCATGCATTTTTCTTTTCGTTCTTCATGTATGTGCATATGCAGGTTGATCAAAAGCTTCGAGCCGCCAGACAAAGAGGGGCTGATATCATAAAGAAGGCTGTTGAAGACCTCAGCAGAAGGAAGCAGAGGAACCCGGCACGCATGCCGCGGCAGACATGTCAGCATCCTTTTCTTCTCCACTGTCTTCTTCTGTCTGACGCGTTTTTTTTTGAATGGGTGCCTCTTCTTCTTTCTCGGTTTCCGTTTCTTCTTCCTCTTCCACATTCTTCTTCCTTCGCAAGACAGCAGGAAAGCCCGTGGCTGACTGAACCAACCGAATTGCTTCAATCAACTTTGCAAAGCCTGACTGCGGTCTCTGAAAGATCTTCTCGTTCCATCTCTATATCCATTGCAACTGTAAGTCGCTTCTAGGCTGCTGCCTCTACAAGTTGTAGACACCAAGAAAGAACTGAATTCGATTCCAAAGAGATTCAATACGCTGCGTATACAATACAGCCCCGCTCTCATCCTTTTTTTCTAAAACTCTTTTTCCCCCTGAGTGCTTCACACTTTTGTGTAGAATGCCTGCTCTTGCCAGTGTGCAAGAGTAGTCTGCTCGCAGTGCATCAGAAACTAAAAAGGTGCATGGATCGCACACCTCCAAAACGAAGCCAGTCAATTCGTTTTTCATCCGTGCACATCTACCTGGCGGCATGATCCGGAAGTGAAACCTGCCGGTGTGCTGATCCATACATCCACACACCCAGTTTTCCATTTGAGTCTGCTTTCACACTGGCTGACCAGTCGCCTGAGCGGTGTCTTGCTTCAGCTTGAAGTGCGTCTGAAAGCAGCCTGCACACACAGATCAATCAGAGATCAGCAATGTACTCATACATTCGGTTGTGGGTTTGTGCATGCATGTGTAAATCGCAGTCAGTCAGTCAGTGAGTCAGTGTGTATATCTGTCTATTTGTCTCTATGTCTATGTCTCTGTACATCTGTCTGTATGTCGATCTGTGTGTCTGCGTGTCTGTGTATACGCGAGCATGTGTGTTGATTGTATTGATACATGTGTATGGTAGATATGTGCGCGTACGTATATATACATACGTGCATGCCTGTGTGCGGCTGAGCTGTGTGCCTGCAGGGCGATGGATCGGAGCCGTGAGCCGCGCTGACTGGCGTTTATTGACCTGACAGATGGTCAGCCGAGATTCATTCTCCTTTTGTGTCTGCCACTCACATGACTTCCCAAAGAGAGGTTCTTTCAAGTCTTCATTTCTAACTTCAGGGCAGTCGCACTCTTCATCCTTCTCATACGTGTGATGGCCTCCGAGCTTGTTCCCTCCCAAACTCTCCTCCAACAGATTGTAGTCACGTGTGTATGTTCGGATATGCCTGTAGAACCTCCGTACTTGTTTTTTAGAGAATTCAAATTCTTTCAGTCCTTTTGTATACAGGAGCGCCCAGGCCTGCTTAGGGGGGATGGTCTCAGTAAAGGTTCAGAGGAGACAGATTTTTGCTGGGAAACTGAGCTGTGAAATACGTTTGTCAAGGATAGTTCCTGCATCTCCTCCATACCTTGTTGACCTGCAGGTATATTTGCCTTGGTTCCAATTCAAGAGACTCTGCAAAATTTAATCAGAAACTCCCTCCCGGATTTCTTTCCATGTCTTGAAGTTTTTTCTGCAATCGCAAGTCTTTACGGTGGATAGGAGCATCCATTTGCATAGCGTGTGAAAAAGTTTAGTAGAAGGAGTGTTCCGGATAAAGTCTAGAACACTAAGAAGAGACGTGATCTCTTCTAGTTTCATCATTTTCCTAGTTTCTATCAATCAATTCAAGTCAGAGCTACAGTCTTTTAAAGGCAAATTGAAGAACTAGGATCGAGCGGTTTCTGACTTTAGTTATAATTTCAGTCGATTTTAGTGAATTTAAGTTTTTTTAAAGCTAGGGCCCGTTCAGCATATTTTTGAGTAATTTTAACAAACAAATGCTTTTTGGACCCACCTCTCATCTTAGGGCTTTAAGCCTATAGGGTTGAGACGCCAGATGCAATCCAGATGCATGCACTTTTTGAACTGTTCTTCTGAACCTGCAGCACAGAGCTCTTCAGTGTGTCTTCGATCTGCGTGGTGCCGCATGCGTGACAGAGAGCAGAGGTTATCTGAAGAAGGAAGGAAGTAGTCAAGTGGAAGCTGGAAGCGGGCATGCTCGTGTCACTGCACACCCTTTCATGACCGGAGGATCCAAAGTAGAAATTTGCGTTTTCAGTGTCAATCATGCAGATTGAAAGCATCACCAAGTCTTGCTGTTGCTAGCGACCTCTTCGGTGCAGTAACGTTTGTGTTTCCACCAAAACGACCCAGCTCAGCAGACGAACAGCTCTACTTCCATGCATACAGCAGGAGAGTTGGCCTGCACATCCGATCGGGCCGCTCTCATGAAAGCATGGGACGAGGTGGAGCTTGCCCTTCTCTGTAGCGCTTGTGGCCGGTTTTTAAGGAAACCTCTCTTACTAGCTAGCTGTGGCCACCTCGTGTGTTGCGAGTGTGGCACTTATGCTTCTGCCCTAGCGCCGTGCAGGTGCCCTATCTGTAACAGGGAAACTCCAGAAGTCAGTCGTGGCTTTAAGGGTTTTTCGGTTCTTTCTGATGTCTGTTTTCCTTTGTCTGATGTCCGTTTTTCTGTGCCTTGCTTTTCTCTCGTACATACTTGTGCCGCGCTGCTCTCTTTCCGTTGATGCAGGTACATCGATGTGCAACCTTAGAGCACTTGACTGACCTCCTCTTCTGGAAAACTGGCGTCTCCCAGATCGTTAGGAGGTCTCTGGAAACGACGGCAGAAGAGCCCTTGGTCGGTCGGTCGGTGCACTCATCTTTTGCTTTTTCCGTGACCCTCTGGTGTCATCATGATCATCATCTGCTTCTGCCCAGCCGATACGAGAATGCGTACGTGCGTCTTTGCAAGCAAACGTGTATGCGTGTATGTGCGTGCGAGTGTGTTGAGGGTTTTTCGTTTCCCTCTGCTGCACTCTCCTCGTTGCACATTTGAATGATGCTACGATACGAAGGTGGCGTAAATGGCCTTGACAATAGATTCATAAAAACCTGTTCTTACCCACCTGCCCATTTGATTGAATGCATTTGTTGCTCAAGTTCGCCTCCTTTGCACGACAACAGCACAATCGCGAATTCGGTTGGGTTTCCGTGTGTTTCTTCCACTCCTCTCACTCACTGCTCTTCTTCCCCCCTCTGTCCTCTTTTGCGTGCCTTCTCTCTCTCTCTCTCTCCCTTTCTCTCAGGGTCTCTTTATGGCTTCTGCTCGCACGCAATCAACAGCAACAGTTGCAGCTGGGGAAGGATCTCACGGGGTGTTGTCTCAGGCTCCGGGTCAGGGGGGGCGGACTCCGGATGAGATTGTGTCCCAGGGTCCGGTCCTACAATACCCCCAGGCTGGCCATGTGTACAGGAGCAGCAACGGGCCTGCTGCTGCAGGGCCCCCCAAACTTTCTCCTCCCTTTCCGTCCACCAACATGCAAACAGCTCCACCTCCAGCGTCTGGACACCCCCACGGGACTTCTTCGAGTAGCGGCGTCTTGGCAAGAGCCAGGATTCATCAAAGTGATGTGGCCTCATCGAGTCTGCTGAGGGTCTCTCAACAACGATCGGAGGGCAGGTCTGGCGCCTTGACGGGGGATCAGATTGGATTGAGTTGTTGGGGCACGGGTGGCATGTCAAATGGAGGAAATGGAAGGGCGACTATCTCCGGACAAGCGGCCCCCCTGTCCTCTTCTTCTTCCGCCTCTGTGTTGAATGCAGGGCCTCTGCAGACCTCTCCGTCTCCCTATGCAAACCCGCAGCAAGCAGTGCACACGGCAGCAGCAGCAGATCGAACGACTGACCAACCCGATCCTCGACTGCCCGCTTTTCTCATCCCTGCAGCAGCAGGAGGGGGGGAAGGGTGGAGTGCTCTCGCTCTCCCTTCTGCTTCTTTTCCTCCGCCAGCATCTGCTGGGATGGCGTCTCCTGCCTTTCCCCCGTCCGCCCCCGGACATTCTTCACGTTCCGTCCCTGGGCTAGGACCGGCCCTCCAACCCTCACAGTCGGGAGCCCCTTTCCACCCTCCGGCATCGACGCAGGCAGCGGGCCACCCTCTCATACCGCACCCGCACCTCAGCGGTCCATTCCCGACGACCCCTGCTGTTGCCATCGCTCCAACTGCTGTAAGCGGACCCCCCCAACAGCAACAGCAGAACGTGAGCGGCTTTGCGCCTGCTCCTGGGGGTGTGAGCGTCGCCGAACGGATCCAGGCAGGGCAGTGGACTATGATCAGGAACACCGCCAAGATTCCTCGGGATGCAGGGCCGCTGGGGTCAGTGAGTGTGGGAGTGAGTGAGTCGTCGCATGTATAATACGTATGTGTGCGTCGTGCGTGTATGGATGCATCTTTCATGCGTGTGTATGTGTGTAATGTGTTGTTGATGTGGTTGGTGTGTGTGTGTGTGTGTGTGTGCATCTGAGTGTATGTATGTACGAGTGCGTGTATCTGTGCGTGTATGTGAGTGAGTGAGTGTGTGTGTGTGTGTGTGTGTATTTGTGTGTGTGTCTATGTCTGTCCGCCTGTCTGTGTGTGGGGGGGTG